>JAULKM010103463.1:0-25239 GCA_032355605.1 Rubia tinctorum | reverse complement strand
TTATAGTCCATTGCAGATCAGAATAGCTCCATAATTATCTCCATAATATTCCTATTCCTTATCTGCTTTTGAAGCATGTCTGAATCCCATAAATAAAGAGATTTACCTTATCTCAACTATCCCATAATATTCCATTAATCCAATTTCATAAATATAGGGATTTTACATAAAATCATAATGCTTCCATACGGCTAAAAAAATTGCTAAATCACCAACTTCCATCGTAATATTTGTTCCAAAAATCTGCTCTCGGTGTATGTTCCAACATGGTAAGTTTTCTTCCATAAGTTCACAAATTGCCAATCAAGTAGTCCATGAGATCGCACATGACTTTACTTAGCTTGTAGATTTTTTTATTTATAAATGATGTTGGTCATTTTTGTGTTTTTGCTTTACCAAACGAGAAAAAATAATGAATTCTTTATTTCCACCTTCAATCCTCGCCAGAGCTACCTGATTACCATCGACAATGGTCACCTCAATCTGCTTGTCTAAACTACCACGTTTTCAAATTTTAAAATACCTATGTTAGGATAAACGATATCATAGATTATATATGATTGAAATTTGATTATGATTTGATTGATATGTCCAGATACATTGTATGTATAGATACATTATATGTCAAGGGTTTGTCTTTTTATATTCATTTTACCTAATACATTACTCCTCATGGAGAGTTACTTTATTCACATGGTATCAGAGCAGCCTACGTTCTGATCCTGCGGCCGCCACTCTAAGCCGCCTCCCTCTTTTTTCTTCTTGTACAAGCAACGGCCTCCTCTGCCTTTTTCTTCACCATGGCCAAAAATTCCAAGCTTCCATACACTACCCTCCTTCATTTGTTCAATATCAAATTAACTCGCACAAATTATCTTCTGTGGAAAAGACAAGCATTCAACATTCTTACACCACAAGGTTTGTACGATTTTCTTGATGGCACAAAACCGTGTCCGAAACTTCCTCCTTCGCCGTCGGAATCCAGTTCATCATACTCATATGCTTCCGTTACTGGGGGTTCTCCTGGTGGCACAAATTCAAACTCCAAGGAAGAATATGAACGTGTTTTGGCTGAACGTGATGCATGGATTGCCGAGAATCAAAGGGTGTGTAGATTGTTATTTTCGTCGCTAACTCAAGAAGTGTAGGCGGAGCTCGATGATTGCGCTACTTCTCAGCAAATATGGGAAAACATTTCGGCCGTTTATCAAAATCAAAGTAAGTCCACCATTTTACGACTTTGTTTAAATGCTTTTGTTGTTCGAAAACATGGTACGGTTCATGAGTTACACCTTCAGTTTAAGAGTATTTTTGATCAACTTTCTGCTCTTGGTTCAACTGCTTCGAATGATGATCAACTCTTATGGTTTATTATTGCTCTTGGGCCTGATTATAAAAAAAATCTGCTCCATTAATTCTGCTTTCCTCACGCCTTTGTATGCCAATATTGTCACTCGCGCAAAAGACCATGAAGCTTTTTTGAACAACTTACAGGGCCAATATTTTTCTGGGAACTCTACTGCCAGCCCAGTAGTTTTCGTGGCGTCAGAATCCACCCCTGGAAGCTGTGTGTGGCTGCCGCACGGGAGCAATGTGTGACAGTGGTGTGTCTGTCTCACGCACCGGCCGTTTTGGTGGTTGTGGCCGTGGCAGATTTTCTGGTTACTTCTCTGGTCGCGGTCGTGGCCTTCAAATCCAATGGTGTCGCAGAATGGGCCATGATCCTGCTCACTGTTATCGCCTGGTTCAGCGCCCTTCCAAATCTTGTCATCTTGCTCAGCAATTTTAGTCTTCTCTTCAGCTCGAGCCGGCTGATGTCACCTCTGATTGGTTCTTTGACTCCGGCGCTACCTCTCATATAAGCTTGTCTGCTTCTAACCTTGAGAGTATTACTCCATACACTGATAATTCTCTTATTTCTGTTGGAAATAGCAATATTATCCCTATTTTTGCTATTGGTGATTCTCAGCTTACGAGTTCTTTACGCCTGTCTGATATTTTAGTTGTTCCTGATATAACAAAAAACTTGTTATCAATTAGTAAGTTGACCAGGGATCTTGGTGTATTGATTACATTTGATAATCGTGCTTTTGTGATTCAGCACAAAATCACTAGAGCAGTCATGGGCAAAGGCCATGTTGAGGATGGTTTATACGTGTTGGATCGAGATAAAGAGGTGCTACTTTCCTTTAATAAATGGAATAAAACTCGGGCTTCATTTGAGTTGTTGCATGCCCGTATGGGACATGTGTCCCCTGACATTCTTTCTTTGTTAGTGAAAAATGATGAACTCTGTGTTTCTTCTTTGTTGCCAAAACCTAATGCCTATGCCTCTTGTGTTATGGCAAAAGGTCATAAACTGTCTTTTGTCAAGAACTCTAAAAGAGCTAAGCATGTTTCAGATTTGATTCATTATGATTTTTGGGGCCCGTCTCCTGTTTTGTCTGGACATGGTTTTTCTTACTATGCTCTATTTGTGGATGACTTTTCGAGATTTACTTGGCTTTATCCCTTTAGGCATAAATATGAATTTGTTGATATTTATTTGAAATTTGAGGTGTTTGTAGAGAATCAGCTTTTGTCTAGGGTTAAAGTTTTTCAGAGTGACGGAGGAATTGAATTATTAAATAGTCGACTTTGAACACATTTTGACACCAAAAGGATCCATCATCAGATTTCCTATCCTTATACACCTGAACAGAGTGGGCGTGCTGAGCGGAAACATCATCATGTAGTTGAAATGAGCCTCACCATGCTCTTTCATTCACATCTACCATTACCTTTTTGGGATGACGCCTTTGCGATGGCTGTTTATGTGATCAATGGTCTCCCTACACCTATTCTTGACAGATCTTTACCCTACCGGTTTTTATTCAACCAGGATCCAATATACTAGAACTTCCACCCTTTTGGTTGTAGAGTATATCCCTTTGTTCGACCTTATGTTGAGCACAAGTTGTCGCCTCGAAGTATTCCTTGTGTGTTTGTTGGCTATAGCTCAAAATACAAAGGTCTTGCTACCGCAGTTCTTACCCAGTCTGAGCCTTGGGATTATCGAGCTGCCCTTCGTGATCCTCAATGGATGGGTGGCTACGATGACTGATGAGATGACGACTCTTCGGCAGAAACATACTTTAGGTTTGGTTCCATGGTCGCCTGATGTGAATATAGTCGGCTTCAAATGGGTTTTTCGTCTCAAGTATCGACCTGATGGTACTATTTAGCGTCATAAAGCTCGACTTGTTGCTCAGGGATTCTCGCAACTACCAGATTTTGACTTTGATTACACATTCAGTCATGTGATCAAAGCCTCCACCGTTCGTATGGTTCTTGCCATCGCCATTATGCGGAAGTGGCCACTGCACCAGTTGGATGACAAGAATGTTTTCTCAATGGCGTTCTTGATGCACTAGTGTATATGGCGCAATCTGTAGGTTTTAAGGACCCTACTCGGTCTGACCATGTTTATCTTCTACGGACAGCTATCTAGACCTTAAGCAGGAGGCACTGAGGGCCTGGTTGGACCAGTTTAGCTCGTTTCTTTGCCAGCTTGTTTTCATCTGTAGTTCCTCTGATTCTTCTCTGTTTGTGTTCTCTTGAAGACGTGTTTTTCTCTATCTCCTGGTTTATGTCGATGATGTTATTTATATTCTTGTTAATTTTATGATTGTCACACTATGACGGCACACACCATAGTCTACTTTAATTTTGGCGTACTTATTGATATTTCCCAAGGAACAGAAACCTAGATGCAATAGGGGTAGTGGGGTCTGAGACCGTATGAGTGTGTGCATGTGGGTCGTTGAGTTATCGTTACGATGACCGTACACTAGTCTTAGCTAGAAAATTTGCACGAAGGGTTACAGATAGAAATAGCGTTAATCGAAAACTAAAATTAGCGTAATTCAAAACCTTAGAGTCAACGATAAGGTGCCAATTTCTTTGCCTTTGTTGGCCCAGGGAGAAGCATTCGCAGTGAAACACCCAAGACGTAATAACACAAGGAAGAATCAGACATGCAGGATGGCGGGGCCATTGTACACTTCCCTTATTACAAAGGTGGTGTCGATGGAAGAAAACGTGTGAACCCTTATTTGACATATTGGTGGTAGTATTGACCATCGACAAAATTACGTGTCATAAGAATTAGGATAGGTTAATATGTCTTGAATGTGATTGAATCTAGGATCAAAACATATTACCGATCATGTTACACTAATATTCCCCAAGTGCTAGTGATACATATTTTTACTCTCTGGTGCTCTTGCATGTTTGTAGTTGTTAATAACCCCCCCCCCCCCAAAAAAACCCTGTTTTGCAACATTAGCTATTCCCGACACGTGATCAGATTGACGACCCGATAGCGGTTGTGTGTAGTTAATCTTTAAATTTCTAGCATCTTTATGGACGATCCCGGTATTTCCACTATCTACCCCATAGGTAGTGTAGTAGTAATGGGAGCAACAATATAAATTCCTTATCTTTGTGAAGCCTCTCCTCGGGTTACCTTAATTGATGACCCCGAGGGGAGGCGGATCAAATTTTGGTGCCGCTGTCACGGATGCTAGTCCAAAGATTTAATTGTTCACTTGCATAGCTTGTTAGTTTAGTAGTTATTGTTGTTTCTAATTTATTTTTTGTTTGCTTAAGTCGGTTTTTTCTATTAAGTCTTAGTAATAGCGATCCATGTACTTCTAATTCTTGAGCTAGTATTTCTTTCTAGTTGGGTTGTGTTTAGTTTCTAGTTTATGGTATATACCCATGTCACAAACCAAGGAACTCTTCACAATTTAACTAAAAACGCAGGTAATCGGAGAAGAATGAGAAAGAGAGCTAGAGTAGGGGTTCCAAAAGAGCCAACTTGTTCAGTTGAGGAGACTGCAGAGAACAATCGTACCCTTAGGGAATTGATGGTTCTTAACTTGGAGAGTCAACCCCCATGTATTGTTTTCCCACCTTTGCCCCCAAATGCGACTTGTGAGCTCAAGAGCGACATGATCCAATGTTTTCCAACTTTCCATGGGATGGCCGATGAAAACCCGAACAAGCATTTTTCAGAGTTTCACCCAGTGTGCACCAATATGAAGCCGTCAGGAGTTTCTAAAGAAGACTCAAACTTGAGGTCATCTCCTTTCTCGCTGCAGGACGCAGCCAAAGATAGGCTATATTATCTTCTTCCCGGATGCATCACTTCTTGGATGGATATGAAGCGGAGGTTCCTTGAAAAGTACTTTCTGTCTTTGAAGTCCGCAGGTCTCAAGAAACAACTTTCTAACATATCCTAAATGGCAAATGAGTCCCTTTATGAATATTGGGAGAGGTTTAAGAGATTGTTGGCGAGTTATCCTTACTATCCATTCAAAAATGGGACTTGGTGTATGATTTCTTTGAAGGTCTTTGCGATGAAAACATGAGGATTGTTAACGCTGCATGCAATGGTTCCGTAGACAATAAGTGTCTGAGGGATGCAATGGCGTCATTCAAATAAATGGCCACAGGATAAGGCAATATGGCACTAGATCCCAAGTAAAGAAATTGGATGAGCCAGCTAAATCTCCCAAATTGGAAGAGCAAGTTCAAGCACTTGCCTCGATGATGAAGGAAATTATGAAGGGGATAGTTCACCAAGTCAAGGTTTGTGGCATATGTAGTATTGATCATCCTCCCGACACTTTTCCACAAGTGGTGGATGATTTTGAAGAGGTGATAGCATTGGATTTCAATGGTGGAAATAGACAACAATTTTCTATGGGGCAACAAGGGTTTCGAGGGAACCAAGGTGGAGATAGACAAGAACCCTATGAAAATATCTTCAATCCTCGATACCACGATCCCCCCAACTTTTGTTGGCGTGGGAAAGAAACTCAAGGGTACAACGAAAGTGGACAACCTCAACCCCAACCCTTCCAGAGAGGAGAATGCCCTTCCAAAAATAACGCCGCTTTATACAAGTCAGACCGGGAGGAGATCTTAGATGCTACAGCTCAATTGGAAAAGAAACAAGATGCCTTCACAGAGTGGACAAGGAGAGAAATTGAGAATCTTGGCACTAGAGTATTTTGAGTATTAAGAATCTCGAAGTCCAAGTCAGCCATCTCACCACCTCGGTCAGTTGACTTGAGGCTAGGGAATCCAGCAAACTCCCTTCCCAAACCGAGATTAATCGAAGAAATGTGAGTGCGTTGAAGCTAAGGAGTAGGAAGGAGGTACATGAGGCCGAAAAAGAAATTGTGCGAGAGGATGATTTAATTTTGGAAGGCGAGAAGACTAATTTTGAAAAGAGATGGTTTTTAAAGAGAAGCATCCTAAAGAGCTCCCCACCACCGAGGCAAGGATGATTCCTCTACCCCTTTTTCCTAGTGAACTTAGTGGAAGGCCGAAGATGGCAACCAATGAGGCACACATTCACAAAATCTTCGAGAAGGTTGAGGTTAGCATTTCAATTTTGGATTTGATTGAGCAAGTTCCCTCTTATGCTAAAATCTTAAAATGCATGTACTAGGAAGAGGAAAAAACCAATTAGGAAGGTAGGAAAATTGAAGATAGAGGGTGTGGCTACTCTAAATCATAGGAACTTACCTAAGAAATGTGATGACCCTGGAATGTTTTCAATTTCTATCTCCTTAGGTGGGAAAATGGTGAAAACTTCTATGAACGATTTATGAGCATCTATTAATGTGATCCTTTCTAACCTTTATGAAAACCTAGACATAGGTGAGTTTAAGAAAACTAGGGCAATTGTCTAATTAACCGATTACTCTTAAGCTAGCCCTCGAGGTTTAGTTAAGGATGTAATGGTTAGAGTAGGAAGTTTAGTGTTTCCGACGGAATTCTATGTCCTTGAAGTAGTGCTTGATGGTGATGCGCCCCCAATTTTATTGGGGAGACCTTTTCTAAAAATGTCAAAGACTAAAATAGATGTTCATTTATGGACCCTAGCCCTAGGGGATAACATTGATAAGGTGGGGTTTGAAATCTATAAGTCAAAGGATGATTCACCTATTCCCCCTCTTAGCTATATGGCATAAGTTTGTGTGATGAGCTTGCTCAATTTGAAAACCTTGGCATGATTAATGGGAATTAATGCCTAGATGAGTTCCTTGATGATGATGAGAGTGATGAGCTAAATCATACTTTGAGCTTTAATTGTGATGATTATGTTAATGATACCGTTGCTATACATGGTTTTAGTGATGATTTGTCTATCATGGATCATTTGTGTATGCTAACTAGCATGCAGCGGTTAGTGGAGAGTGGCGAGGACATAAAATCTCCTTGACAATCTCCTAAACCCGAGGAAATAGCTAGGGATTCAACATTGGCTAAGTATGGACATGCATTCTCTATGACGAGTGAAGCGCGTAATGGTAAGGATGACACTTTGTAGAGACCTCTCCACAAGAATATCATCGTGGGTGGAGTTGCTGATGGAAACTCCGAAGACCCAACGGTAGGTTTTTTTAATTGAAATGCATGAAAAAAAGGTCATGAGGACGACAATAAAAATACGGTGTTCTTTTTTTCTTTGCTTTGACATTTTTTCGTAGATAGATTTTGCATTTTTTTGTGTGACAAAGGATCTTGGGGTAAAACTCTTGTTGATTGTCAAATTTAAGATCGAGTCTCGTGTTTTCTAGTTGAAAGGGAATAAGACTTGTTGGGTTAAAATGTTTTCGAAAAAAATGGAAGCACTAGGGAAGCACGGTCGTGATGACTACACGGCTCATGTTAGAGCAAGGCTACACGAGGCAACCTTGTGTCTGACCTAGTTAGTACGAGGCTATCATGTGGCATGTTCGTTCCACTGCCTCATGCCATTCTGTAGGTAGGGCAAAAATGCAGATTTTCAAAAATTAAAAAATTTAGCCAAAACATGCATTTTGCCCCATTAATTCAGCAAATCTTTTATTTCCAAGGTTTGTTGATGTAAATAGTATTATACTAAATATCACCACCTCCCTTAGGCATTAATTAAGTTTTACTTTTGTCCCCTGGAGTTTCTATTTTCACCTAGGCCATCCCTATCTTCTTTGCTCCTCCCTCTTAAACCAACCTCTTTTAGAGGAGCATGAAATTGCTGAAATTAAAAGTCCATAGTAAATTTCCCTATCCATAGGAATCATTTAACCCATTAAAATCCCTTAAGAATACTTATTCTCATTTCACTTTGCTGAAACTAAAAAATTTGGAGCATTTTCTCTCAAAAAATAGCATTTTGCTTCTTCTTTTGTGGATTTTTCAGCTCCTAGCATCAAACTCCGGGTAATCCTTTGAACCTTGTGTTTACTTTCTTTATTTAGCATGATTGTGCTGTGATGGGAAGCATGATTTTTGAAACCTTGAGATGTTTTTGGAAAAGTATGTGGGTTATATGAATGATCTTGTATTGAACTCAGTATGACCCATGTCAGCACCATAGGCTAATCGGCCAGCACAGGCTGTGTTTCTTTGTGTGGATGTTGATTGACACTTATTTAGTGTGGATTCGTAGTGGTTTGTTTGGAGTTTCAAGTTTGGGGTAGATTTGAGGATATTGAGGTGGAAACAATGCATTGGGAAGTTCTGATTGCCTATCATTTTGTTTACCTCCCCTTCTTTTCACGGCCTGCACCAAGACACACAACTCTATCAGCGTGAAGCTAATCGATTAGCACGGAATGTCCCAAGGCTGCTCCCTGTGCTGGTACGAGCCCTGACGGTAGCCAGGGTTTTTGGCCACTTTTGGGCATATTTTTAGGCTCAATTCCTTACTACTTTATATATGAACCTTTGTCTACTAGGGTTTAAGTTTATGCTCGTTTTTAGATCTTAGTAGGTGACTAGAGAGATAAAACACTCTCACTTCTCTCTAGTTTCTTTTCTTTTCATCTTTTTTATCTTTCTTTTGCCCAAAAGTGTTGAATGCAATTAAATACTTGGGTTCATTGCTTAGGGAGTTGGGATCTAGCTTGGGGATTATATTTTTATTCAAGTGTTGATGTTTATTTTGTGAGATTTATAGATCTACCTATTTATGTGTCTTTTGTGATCATTATGTTGGATTGTTCTTAATATTCTTATGATTTGCAGGATTGTCACACTTTGTTGGCACAAAACTGAGTCTACTTTCATGTTGGTGCACTATTGCTACTCCTTGGTTAAGAAAACCTAGATGCGGTTGGGGTGCGATAGTCCGGAACTGGGAGTGTGCACGAAAGTTACCGTTGTTAATTGTCACAATCGACCATGCATCTAGTTAGCCGACCAAAGGGGTCTGAAGGGTTATAGGTAGAGATAGAGTTGGTAGAAAAGTAGGATTATTTTGTTGATCCTAGAAGCTATTGATCAGACGGCTACTTCCTTTCCTTTGTAGGCCTAGGGGTAGTTTGTTCATGGTGTTCCGCCCGGGACTTAATAACATGGGGGAGAATCAGACCTGCGCAATGTGTCATAGCCATTGTTGCACTCCCATAATTGTAGAGGCAAGGCTGATGGAGGATTTTATGCACGCGCCTCTATGTGACAGTTATGGGAAGTTTTAACCATTGTCGGCACCACGTGACACAAACACTAGAATAGGATTAAGTTCTTGTACTTGATGAAATTGATGATCGAAATAATATTAACCATGTTACGCAAATATTCCCTGAGTGTTTGTTTCTATAGTTTATTCCGTTTATTGCATGCTTGTAGTTAATAGTTATAAATCTTCCCCCAATGGTTATTTTCACAATATTGTTTATTCCTAAAACGTGGACGACCAGACCACTGTTGTTTTTAGTAGATTACTAAATTCCAGACGTCTATGTAGATGATCTCGGTACTTGCCACTATTGACCATTCTTGGTAGTATAGTAGTAGGAACGGGAGCAACATATAAATCCCTATCTTTAACTCACACCCATTTCGGCTTAGTAGATGTCATGTGGTTTATTAGCAATGTCGAGAGGGGACGGGTCACCTACAACCCTGCTTTCGTCCAAGGAAGTCATGCTACAACGCACATCTTCTATAACCAAGAAGTAGGTATCGTGTAAGGAGAATTTCCCTCCACCCACCACAAAAGTGGTACTACAAGCTAGTGAGAACCCCGTTGTGCATCAAAAACTCCGTTTGGTGAATCCATACTACTATAGAAATACCCCTTTCCCATTTCTCAGTGGGCCAGATCATTGTGGGGCTACTGAATAACCTATTTTTACTTGTGCCAACAACCCATCACCACTAATGACAGAGTCACCCACTGATGATCGTCGTATCTCCATTGCAGACCGCCACGAGGCTGTAGTAACTAAAGCTGAACATGTTGGATATTTGTTGGACGATAAAACTAAACGTGGAATAGGAAAGGGTTTTAGAGATGGGCTTGAAAAGAAAGTAAGTTGCATGTGCTTTAGGCCTGAATTTCTGGTAGGGCCAAGTGGGAGGAAGCCAATCGCCGCTTGCATCGCCGTTGACTCTAGATTTTTCGTTAACCTTAACAGAGATAAAATTGACCTAGTTGGAGTCTCCGTAGACTTCCCTAGAGACATCGTTGACCATATTGGAAATGCCACTCGCTTTGCTAGAATGTTGTTTAATGTGCATCTTTATGCATGCGTTAACAAATACATTTATTATCATATTTTGTTTGGTTGATTCTAGTTTTAGTTAGGTTTACACGACAAAGGGTTTAGATGACCATTATTGATTTTCTTGTCTAAATCTTGAGCTTTGTATATTTAATTGAAGATATTGGATACTTTGTATTCACGAGCACCAAGATTTTCCTTTGTAAGCTTAAAAGTAGGTTGCTCGTGAATATTTTTACATCATTTTGTAGAAGGTCATCTGCGAGGGTGGTAGATGATATTTAAGATCATTCGCAAGGATGGTAGAAAATATTAAAGGCCATTTGCGAGGATTATAGTAGATTGAAAGTCACAGACCTAAATATGTGGCAGTTGATAGAATTGAGCCAGAAAAGGCAGATATAAAGTTCAAGAAGTTCAATAACGGAAGTCGGCGCCAGAAGGACGAATCAGTCGGCCGGCCGACCAACCGGTCAGCATGAAACCTAGCACGAGCTAAGCCAGGATTGCACAGCCCATGCCAGGGGTGGATATCACGGACCGTGCCAACAAATGCGGGCCTTGAAACAACCCCTCAATATGAACCAGGCCGATTCATGCATGTCGTGACTCTTGTGTTCTTAATTTCACTTCAAAGGCTAAGTCTGGGCACAAACTGCTCTATTTCACACGTTCCACGCCGTTTCAAGTTCCAAAAGTGAAGATCAAGCCACAAAGTGTGAAAAATGATATGGACCACATTGTTAAACTTATCAAAAAGTCTTACCAGCCAATGGGCAGCACCAAACGATGTGGGGTACGCAAATCGGAAGTTCAAAATGCAGCACCAGCCAACGGCTCATACCAGTTCATCGACCTACGCTGGAATTACCCAACACTATACATGTAAGTTTATGTGGGCCGCGCCAGCACGATGCATGGGTTTTTCCATACCGCGAGCCCCGCACCGTTTTCCACTGGTTGCACCAATTTTAGTTGCATGGGATTTTTTGGCTTATTTTGTGCCTTTTTCAAGGCCCAATTCCCTACTAATATATATATATATATATGGACCTATGTATACTAGGGTTTGTGTTTAGGTTCATTTTTAGACTTCAAGAGTAGGCTAGAGAGAAAATGTTCTTTTCTTTCTCTCTAGGATCTTTTCTCTTCTTCCCTTTATATTCCTTTTGCTTAAAGACATTAAATCCAATGAAATACTTATGTTCAATGCTTAGGGAGTAGTTTGTTTACTTGGGGATTGTGTTTGTATTCACAAATTAATGTTTATTTGTGAGATTCCTTAGATCAACCTATTTCAATGTGTTTGTGATTATTATGTTTGTTGTTCTTTATTTTCTTACTAATTTCATAATTGTCACATTAAGATTGGCACACACCGTAGTCTACTTTCATGTTCGTGCAATTATTGATATCCCCCGAGTAAGGAAACTTAGATGTGTTTGGGGTAACGATAGTCCAAAACCGTGTGGGTGTGTGCACGTGGGTTGCCGAGTCAATGTTATAATCGACCATACATTGGTATTAGTTGGAATATTGTCCCAAAGGGTTACAGATAGAGATATCTAGAGTAGAAAATTAGGGTTAGCGAATTGCAACCTTAGAGTCATTGATAAGGTGCTTCACACCCTTTGACTTTTTAGGCCAAGAAGAAGCATCCGTGGTGTAGTTCCTGGGGCGTAATAGCACTGGGGAGATTCAGGTTTGCATAGTAGGCAGGGTTATTATTGCACTCCCCTAATTATGGAGGCGGTGTTGATGGAAGATTACATGTGCACCCTACGTGACAGGCATGTGAAAGTGTTGACCATCAATCACACCACGTGTCAAAAATACTAGAATAGGTTTGTAGTTCTTGTATGTGATGGAACCGAGGATCGAAACTACATTGATCATGTTACGTAAATACTCACCAAGTGCTATTTTACATAGTTTATTCTCTTGTTAATTGATGTTAGCAGTTGTAAGCAAACCACCTCCAAGCCAATTTTACCAATACTTACTATTCCTGATGCGTGATCGGATTAACGATCTGATCGCAATTGTGTTTAGTTGACTATCAGATACCTGTGAAAAATCTGTCTTATCACTATCTACCCCTTTTGGTAGCATAGTAGTAAGAATGGGAGAAACAATATAACTTTCATCTTTGATGGCTTCCCCTTTGTCAATAGTATATCTCCCGTGAAAAGGTTATTTATTAGCGACGCTAGGAGGGGATGTGTTAAATTTTTGCACCGCTTCCGGGAATGTTAGTTTAAAGGTCTAGTAGTTAACTTGCATAGCGTGTTAGTTGAGTAGTTAGTGTTGTTTTTGTTTTTGTTTTTGTTGGTTTTTGTTGTTGAGCCTTTGTGATATTTATCTGTGTACTTCTAATCCTTTTGCTAGTGTTTCTTCTAGCTAGATTTTTTTGGTTCCTAGTTTATGGTACATACCTGTGCCACGAACTTAGAGACTTGACACTGTCTAACGAATTACGCAGGTAGTCGGAAAAGAAAAAGGAGGAGAACTAGAGTGTGAGTTCCACAAGAACGGCTTTTTTAGTTGAAGAACCTATAGATGGCGAAAGATACTCGCGCACTTAGGGAGTTGATGGCTCCTAAATTGAAGAATTAACCCATATGTATCGTATTCCCACTCTTGCCATGCAATGTTACTTGTGAGCTCAAGAATGACATGATCTAGTATTTTCCAACTTTCCATGGAATGGCCAATGAAGATCCAAACAAGCATTTTTCGGAGTTTCATCTAGTTTATATAAGCATGAAGCCGTTAGGAGTCTCAGAGGAAGACTATAATTTGAGTTTGTTTTCTTTCTCACTGCGGGATGCGGCCAAAGATTGGTTGTTCTACCTTCCACCCAATTGCATCACCTCCTGGATGAACATGAAGTGCATATTTCCCAGAAAATACTTTCTAGCTTCAAAATCTATTGGGTTGAAGAAGTAACTCTCCAATATCTCTCAGTTTGCAAATGAATCCCTCTACGAGTATTGGGAAAGATTCAAGAGGCTATTGGAAAGCTACTCATATCATCCGTTCAAGGAGGGGGATTTGGTGTACTATTTATTCGAGGGGTTGTGTGATGATGACATGCAAATGGTGAGCGCCGCTTGCAACTATTCGATCGCTAACAAAAGTCCCAATGATGCTATGGCACTCTTCGAAGAAATGACCAATAGAAAAAGGCAATTTGGCAATAGATCTCTAGTGAAGACCATGGATGAGTCGGCTCAATCTCCCAAGCTAGAGGAGTAAGTCCAAGATCTTGCTTCTATGATGAAGGAATTTATGAAAGGGAGAGTTCACCAAGTAAAGGGTTGTGGCATTTTCTGTCTCGATCATCACATCGATGCTTATCCTCAAATGGCGGAAGACTAGGAGGAAGTGAAGGCATTGGACTTCAATGGTGGAAATAGGCAACAATTCAGTAGGGGAAAACAACAACAACAAGGGTTCCGTTGGAATCAAATAGGTGAAATGTAAGACCCCTACGCGAATACCCTCAACTCGAGGTACCATGATCACCCCAACTTCCGTTGGCGTGAGGAGAATTAAGTCCAAAGGTACAATCGAGGCGGACAAGCTCCACCTCAACCCTATCTAAGGGGAGAAGGGTCTTCCAACAAGAATGTCTCACTCTACAAGTCGAATCAAGAAGAAATCTTTGAAGTTATCTCTTAACTGAAAAAGAAGCAAGATGTTTTCACGGAGCATACAAGGTGTGAGATTGAAGATCACAGGACTAGAGCATTTTCAAGCATTAAAAATCTTGAAATCCAAGTCTGGAAACTTACCACCTCGGTGAGCCGACTTGAGTCCAAAGATTTCGGCAAGCTTCCTACCAAAATGGATATCAATCCAAGGAAAGTGAGCTCTTTGAAGCAAAGAAGCGAGAAGGAGGTGCGTTAGCCCCAGAAGGAAATCTTGCAAAAAGATGATTTGGTGGCGGAAAGCAACAAGACCAACTTGGAGGAGCGTGAAATGGTTGTAGTGGAGGATCCCGTCAAGGACCTTCCTACACCCGAGGTGAGGGTGAATTCCTCACCACCTTTCCCCAGTGCACTTATGGGAATGCCGAAGGTGGCAACCATCGATTAGAACATTCGGAAGATCTTCTAGAAGGTTGAGGTTAGTGTTCCACTTTTGGACTTGATTGAGCATGTGTCTTCTTAGGCTGAATTATTGAAAGTTTATGCACTAAAAAGAGGAACAAACCACTTAGGAAGTTAGGAAAACGAAAATAGGGGAAGTGGCTACTCTTAATCATACTAATTTGCCTAAGAAATGTGATGACCCCAGTATCTTTTCAATTCTTATCTCCTTAGGTGGTAAAATGTTAGTAATTGCTATGATTGATTTAGAAGCATCTATCAATGTTATCCTTTTTTTTGACTTTATGAGAACCTACACATAGGTGAACTCAAGGAAACTAGGGTGATTGTCCAATTTGATGATCACCCCCAAGCTAGCCCTTTAGGTTTAGTTAAGGATGTAATGGTTAGAGTAGGAAATTCAGAGTTTCTGTCGGATTTCTATGTTCTTGGCGTAGCGCACGATGGTGGTGTAGCCTCAATTTTGTTTGGGAGACCTTTTCTTAAAATGTCAAGGACTAAGATAGACATTCTTTTGGGAACACTAACGCTAGAGGATGACATTGATAAGGTGGGGTTTGATATTTATAAATCTAAGCATGATTCGCCTAATCACTCTCTTGTGTGGAAAATTATAACCTTGTGTGATGAACTTGCTCAATGTGAGAACTCTTGCACGATAGATAATGATGATTTCCTTGATGAAGCTCTAGATAATAGTGATAAAGATAGCCTAGATGACAAGACTCTTGATGAGTATGTGATTGAGGAAAGAAATCCTACCTTGCACTTCAATTGTGATGATCATGTCAATGAGACTTATGCTTTGCATGATGTTAGTGATGGCTTGTCTATCTTGGATTGCTTTTCTATGCTCACTAACATGCAACAGTTAGTGGAGAGTAGAGAGGACGTAAAACATCCTCAACCACCTCCTAAATCCAAGGAAATAGCTAAGGACTCGACATTGGCAAGGTATGGATATTCGGTCTCCATGGCGAACAAAGCGCTTAAAGGTAAAGATGGCACTTTGTGGAGACCTCTCCACAGTGATGTCATCGTACGTGAAGTTGCCGATGGAAACTCCGGAGACACAACGGTAGGTTCTTTTTTATTAAAATACATGAATAAATAAGTCGTGAGGACGACAATAAAAATACGTACTCTTTCTTGCTTAGTTTCTTTTACCTTTTTGTAGATAGATTTTTTATATTTTTATGTGTGACAGGATCTTGGGATGAAAATCTTGTTGATTGAAAAATTTTGAGTTCAAATCTCGTGCTTTTTGGGTGTAAGAAATAGGATTTTTTGAGTGACTATGTTTTTTGGAAAAAAAAGAGAGAGAGAAGGAACTAGGGAAAAAAGGGTCCCGTTCATAGGAAGCCTCGTGCTAGATCCCTTCAGCATGAGGCATGCCTTGTGTCAGTCACCCTTAGCACGAGGCTGACCACGTGTCACACCTCGTGTGGCTGCATTATTTGTGTTAAAAATGCATATTTTTAAAATTTTGAATTTCAAGCCAAAACATGAATTTTCGTTCCATTCATTGAGAAAATCTTTTATTCTCTAGGATTGTTGATGTAAATAGTACTATACTAAACATAAACACCTCCCTTATTCATTAATTAAATGGTACTTTGTCCCCTACATTTTATAATTTCAAAAATGTCATCTTTATCTCATTTGTACCTCCCTTCTAAATCACCTTCTTTGCTGAAAATAAAGATTCGTAGTACAGAAGGACTTTTACAGAGTCTTATCAAACTTAGACATAGACATTGAGGAGCAGGATGGTGAGACTCCTTCCAGGGTACCACCTAGTCACACTCACCAACCCACAGACTTCCACGACCAACTCCGCAAACCACTACGTCGTTGACGTCCTCACCAAGGCGCAGATCTACTCCAAGCACATCGTGAAATTCGTCATCGATACCGACGATGTCAAGCTCGTCATTCAGTCTAAAGTCAACTTCAGCTTCTCTCAGCCTCCTCCCCGTGAGGTACTGCACTTTATGCACAGAGTACAACATTGTCATTTTCGTAGTGCTTAGGGTTTTTATGCATCTTTGTTTAAATTGATTGTTGGTTTTTCTGAATTTGTTGTAACTGTTTAGTGGACTGATAGTGCAGTGGCGGAGGGCGGAAGTGGTGTTGGAGGTGGTGAAGCTAGATTCTAGCAAAACTCCATATTCCGGCAGTCGGCAGAGCAACGATTGCGATAGTTTTGGGATGATGAATAAGAAAAACCAACGTGGTCTTTTTCTAATGAATTTTTAGCTTTAAAATTAGAGATATTTTAATGTTTTTAGGTTCGGTCAATGTCGAAAAATGTCAAGACAATGCCGTAATAGTGCGAAAAGGTTATATCAGCACATTTGTTGAAAAATTCAGGGTTAAAATTGCACTTTGATATTTTACAGGAATAGATTAGCACTTTCAAGAAATAATAGGGTTAGTTTTGTATCTTGCCCAAAAGAATATTCATATTTTAAACCCCAAATTTTGGAAGCTCCATTTGTGTTATCTCACTATTTATTTATTTTATCATGGTCTCACCATGAGACAGGTTCTTTGTAAGTAGAAGGAGACCAGCTTCCACTTTTCCCTAAAAAATAACTTATACTTTTTAAATAAGCACTTTATAACAGTTTACCAAACACTAAAATAATACATAGTTTTTAAGGAAAGCACTTATAAACTCTGCCAAACACACCATATATTTGTCTCAATTTAAAATCCACCACTATTATTTGTTTGACAAAATTAGTTATTTTTTACCATAAAATAATAGTATTATTGTCAAGCAAAATTTGTTAAATTCATTATATGTTATATTTTTAAAATATCACTTTTCATGAACTTTGTCATATTTAACAATAAAGTTGTTCATGAAGAAAGACATAGTACTTGGAATATTTAACATAAAAAAAACTTAAGATGGACGGGTTGGACAGAGTACTTGGAATTGGAGGCCGAGGCGGAGAGTAAGTAATCGCAAAACATGCATTATAAAAACACTCGATGCACAAATGCAACATCTGAAGTGCAAGTAGAGGTTCTTACAAATACAACATAGAGAAAATGCAAGTAGAGGTTCATCTTCATCAAAAGGCTTTTCGTTTAGGAAGAGCAATTTGTAATTCGCTTATACAATATAAATATATTTGGTTTTAAAAAAAATAGAGAAAATGCAAGTACATGTTCTTACAAGTACAACATAGAGAGATGCAATCAACCTTCATATAAAAGCAATTTACAAACGCCTGGAACCAAGAATTTCACACTTTCACAGCATTTATCAACTTGGGCGCATTAAATAAAATGCTCCAGCACTCTGTTCTATAAATATAAAAACTGTTTTCCAATGCATTCTATTTTGCAACACAGGAAAAGTTTCCAAATATTTGATAAACTATAGGGCTACTAACTCATACACTTCGAGAAATGAGCTCCCCACCATTCAACAAACTACCCCCAGGCATGTACCAAATCCATCTAATATACGCATAAGCCTCTAGAGTACAGCACTCAACTAGAGTCCGAGTAACCAAAAGTGAGAGTTCTCCAAGTTCACAAATTTCTACTTACTAAGGTTCATGAGATGCATCAACATTTTAGTAAGTTGAAGATGCTACACAGATACACAAACAAGGAGGAATGTTTTTCACAATTATCACATTCTCTAAGAATCTACAGATAGAGAGAAAAGGGGATGGATCAGCTACTTTTTCACAACCTTAGCTTTTAGTGCGAGCAGAAAATCTCAGAAGGGTAACAACAGAAAATCTCAGAAGGGTAACAACAGACAATCTATGAGATATAGGCATTGCAAGTACCATATTGGCATTTTTCTGTGAGAATCATACCAACAGGATGAACACCACATCAACAAGAACAGCATATGAAAATTACATAATTCACTTAACAAGACAAGTGAGCAAAAATGACCAATCAAGGTTATGAGGAATCTGCAAAAGATGTACACAGTAGCAGACCCTTGACATAAGCATAGAGTGCCCAAACAGTGCAGACTCATGCGAAATAGTTAAACAAACAAATGAAGGTAAGTATCCTTGTAAAGAAATGACTAAGAGAAGCATAACAATCGGAGCCTAGATTTGTTTTCTTCTAGCTACAATGATGCTCACAGTTGAAAACATGCGCACAAGTTTTGCATGAAGTGAAGCTGATGTCAGAATGGAGTAAAATTATCACCCTCAGGATACACAAGCTATGTGACCTTTACTCTTTATGAGCACTAACATAGTATTTTAGAAGTATCATATAATTCTGGGTTTCTATAATGAAATGAAGAGGGGAGTTCATTTCCATTTTCCTGTCTACAATTGCAGAGGAACTTGTGAATCCATGTATAACATAGAAATTCAACGAAGTTAGAACATCTGCAATTATCAGTTGCTATGTAGCCTGTTATGAACAGAAAGAGGATAGAGTGTCCAAAACAACATTTGAACATTTGCAGGATCTAAAACATCATTAAGCAAAACCTCAAAACACCACCATGATAACCAAGTAGTTAAGGTACAGAGTAACTTAATGTAGAAATAAGGCGGACAAGGCCATTTAAAATGAAGCGACCTACCACTATGGTTGGATCTAAACCATTTATGTGGCCCTTGGCATGGAGAAGGAACGAAAAATGGAGAGAAAAACCAGTTGAAACTGCTACTGAACTGTACCACGTATGGAATGAAAAGACCATGCAAATCTTTAGAGGGATCAACATGAAGGAAAAAGATCAGGTAAGCATAATAAGAAGAGAACTGAATCAAAGGAAGTTGTGGCTTGGCTAGAGTGTAAGGATGATCATTGTATTTACTTCTGTACTATGCCAGCATTAGTCTTTAATGTCAGCAAGTAGTCTTACATAACACAGGTAGGGGCTTGTAACACAGCCGTTTAGAGGACCTTAAAAAAGGCCTGTTATAGTTGCCTTACCTCTTCCTTTGTGAAGTAGTCTTATTTGATCAAGTCCTTTTATGCTCACTCCAAATGGTTAGTAGGGATTTATATGTGGGGGTGGGACGCTTCTGTATTAGTTGTACTAGGATTCTCCAAAGCATGTTTATTGCAAATGATTGTCTTTTTTCAGAATAATAAATATCACAGGCAACTATTACATTCTCCAGATGATTTCAAGGATAGAAATAAAGAAAAAAACTGAGTTGTTAACTGAGGCATCTGTTCCTAGATACTTGGGTATATAAGAAATTTTTATTTTAATTGTAAAACCCTGGTCAAGGTAGCTTGCAACTTTTTTTTATCAAAATCACTCTAATAGCTGTTTAGAAATGTCAAAAAAAATTTATACCCACCCCCCTGCAGAACCTTCAAAAGAAAGTTATCTAGGAAAAGAAGCTAAGAAGTACAAATAGCAACTGAGGCAATGAAAAACTCAATTAATGGCTAGCCTTGTTCCTAATTATGTGAATGGATGTGAACTCTATGGTCTGTTAAGGCTGCTTTTCAGCAAGGTAAGCTAATGAAGACACAACTATCCAGGGAATCATTATGAAAATGAAGAAACCAACCACCAAATAAATGATAGGTGAGATTTATAACTCTATTTCTTGAAGGCCAGATAAAACAAGTAAACAGAAGCCAGAATTTCTGGATTTTTTTATTTGGTCGAGAGTTCAGAGTTGTATCGTGATATGTAAGGTAATTGATGTGAATGAGCATACCAAGAATGATTCAAATAATTAACACCTATTAGAAGCACGTGACGGCTTCATTCAGGGTAAAAAGTAAAAGCAAGAGAAAGATCCTTCTGAAGAAGCTGACAGCAAAAGGACTAGAGGAGAAAGAAGAATACAGGAAATTCTGTAGCATGACTTGGGTATAGTCATAACAACTTACTCCGGCATGAGAAGCAAATGTACTGAGTAAACGCAATGATGGAATAAGTTGGAATCCACAGTAAACAAGACGAATTGCGAAACACCCAGAAACGAAAGACAGCATCCTGCCAAGTCCGATAAATAGTGACTGTATGTGACCTAGCGACAGACAGGTTGTAAATGGCCTGAGAATGGAAAAGGAAGTTGCCCTTATGGCAGTTTCTTTAACGTTTTCCTACACAGATTATGGAATTCCAACAAACGATCAGGTTTAAGGAGAAGGCCTCTGTGCGGGGAGCCTAAAGAAAACTAGAAAGAGTTGAGAAATCCCATTGTCAGACCATGATTCCACATCAGAAAGTGAGAAGAGCCTTCAGAGCTTAAGTGGACATTATGAATGCCTGAATCAAGTTTTCAGCAGCACGCTTCTGCTCAGATGTTCCAGATATTAAAGCCACACGGTCACCCCTAGAAGATTTGGATTCTGTAATCTCTATAGCTGCCCCAGATATCTGAAAGAGAATGATTAAACATAAATATGGAATCAATGATACGTACAAAAATTGTAGGAGCTCTAGCCTAGAAAAAATGGAGCCCATAACCACAGTTACACCGCTTGGACACCAAAAACAGTCTGAACCAGGAGAAGTCTTGAATGAAATCCAGATGCATAGTTTAAATTGTAGCTCTGAGACTTTATCTTTTTCAATACAAAATTTGTATAAAGAGTAGAAAACTTGAGGTATAGGATGTCCCTTATTGAAAAGGTGATTTAGAAGATGACAATGAGGATTTTGATGATTATGAATTATAAATTATTGAAAGCAGAGTTCTTTTGGTAGATTTGAGCTTCATCAAGGTTTTTTCCTCAAATCCCGGTCAAGTTTCTTCTATTTGTGCTACTGCAAGAGTCAAACTGATGATAAAACATTCCCTACAGGGTAGACATTGGTATAGTAGAAGCTAGTATATGGGCACAACTTGCAATGTGAAATTTGGCTACTCCAACTTTTTTTCCCTTGTTCCTCGAAGTTTAATTCAGAGTAGGTCTACTTCCAAGTAAATCTGATGTAGAAGAAATAAAAATCTCATTTCACCAAAAAAATATCTGATTCAGATATTAAACTGAAGACAAGTCAGGAAACAACAATACAAACAGAATCCAAAATGGGTTTCCTTCAATAGTTCGGCATCAAGAGATACAACCGCAATATTTACTCCATACAATTAATTAATTGAGTATGGGAATTCTTAATTTTTCTCATTGACGAAGACAAGAAAATAGGAATCAATGCAAAATTAATAATATCAGATTTTCCCTTAGAGCCTCAAAGATTCATGCCACAACTTAGGGGAAATGTAGGGTAACGTTCTTAGCAATAGGAGACCAACCTTACGAATATTTTCAAGATTCGTTCCCCCTCTACCAATGACTTTTCCAGCTGCATGTATAGGAACCACCATCTCCAGAGTAGAGGCACGTGGCAACCTGCTTAACAGATATTTTAAAAGGTATCCAATACGGAGTTGAAGCAATAAACTAATCAATATCAGATACTTACTCTCCATAAGGTTTTGATGAGTAAGTAGACAAAGGACCGTAATTATTATCTCCCATCTGAGGCAAAAAGGAACATATACTTAATTAGAAGTCATAACAATGTAAGGGGCTGTTAACATTTTGAACTACGGTGAGCCCACACAGAAGACATGAGCAAACCATATACATAATACAGCTCGATTTCATGCTCACAACCAAAAAGATACCCACAAAAAGAATACTATGAACACGTTACGCACTCCCCAGTTATAATTGCACCAAAAAAATCATGGTCTCCAATATCCAGGTTTGACAGTTAATATTAACTACTTATGATAACGACGCATAAGGAGTTGATATTTAGAAACTACATGCTACAACGAATCTAACTATATCATATGCGATAATATTGATACTTATTTATCTATTCAATTATATAGTAAAAGTTTGAAAACTTTGAATGAAAAAAAAAAGATTCTGTACAGCTTTAACAGGGACAGGAGTACAAGCATATCAAGCAAGCACATATACTCTTAATCCTTAGTTCACAAGAATATATAAATAAACCTGAAAAGTGGACCAATGAATACGTTATTGAAATATCTAGGCATTTATGCCATGAAGTGGCCTGATGGATTCGGATAAATGGATGGACCATATCTCGCTATCGTGTACCATAGAGGCCCGTTGTATCATTTATAATAAGTACAGGAATCTTATTATATCCTAATTAAAAAACAAAACAGCATTATAAAAATTCTTCCTCTTCCCAAGAACTACTTGTGAAGTTTCTGAACGCGCTATTGGGGCATCTAATAGTAATAGTATCCTATGTACATATCAAAATCTTAGGCATTTTTCTCACATTTTTATATATTAGAGTTACCTTTATTTTGATATATATATTCGAGTTACTACTACTATGTTTCTTATAGCTTTAATACATATTCCATTTCATGTAATATGTTTATGCATCACATTCAACATTCTCATTTCTACCTATTCTCAATTTTGATAGCCTCGTATTTAATCACTCAACAATCTGAACTGTAATGCATTTTTCAATCTTATAGTTGTTTTATGTAAATTTTTATTATTATTAGTTTAAGCACTACTTTACCATCACAAAATAGAAATTATCACTTCTCCATTTATTCCACCTTGTTTAAGTCTTATGTAACCTCTTCATTAATTCTCTAATTTTCCTTTATTACAGCCATAAATATTATTTATATAAAAATAGATTAGATTCATATATTTCCTCTGTCCCAGGTTGAATTGCATAGAATTCTCAGGTTAAATTGCACAGAATCTTTTTCACGCTTGACTGTAAAGATATGTAACTACGTATAATAACGGCACATAAAAAGTTAATATTTAGAAAATATACGATGAATCTAATAGTACCTCATACAACAATATTATTATTTATATATCTATTCAAATATGTAGTCCAAGTTTTCCAAGTTTGACTGAATCTTTGATTTTGTGCAATTTAACTTGGGACGGAGGGAGTAATTCATGTTCCCTAATTTTTAGTTTTCTTCAACTGTTATTTCTCATATGTTCTAATGCCTCTAAATTGTACAACATTTTCATTCAAATTACTCAGCCACGAATTTTGTTGGGAATTTTCAAATAAGATGAAAGCTATATCGTCCGCAAATTACATGCAATTTGGAATTGCTGCTTCCAGATTTTTAGTGGCTTCATCAGCTACTGAATGAAAAACTAGAGTTTATTCTTGATCCAGGAAAATCACCTGTTAATCCTGCTACCATGCTTAAACATGTTAAAAAGGTAAATACTTTATAACTTTGATATAACATACTCTTACTCGTATCTTTTCTAATATATGCCGGATTTTGTGTGAATCATGTGCTTTCGAAATCCATTAATATCATGTTTAAGTCTTGTTGTTTCCCTTCGTAAGTTTCATAGTCTTCTAATTATATGCAGAAGCAAAATTTCTTACCATTCAACTTCTTGATTTAATTAATCTTTCGCACAATTTTGTATCTCCTTCATTTATATTGACCATAATCAACATAATTATCTTCATTGATAGGCATCATTGTATTTTTGTTGTTCATAATACGCATTCAATAAATATGTAATACAACCAACACCCACTTCTTTCAAAATAAACGGTTGTTCATAATATCCATGTCTCAGCTCTTTCATCCCGTTCAATGGTTTGCCCACTTTGAATAGTTGAATTTACAAAAAAATATGACACCTCCTACGTCTTTGAGATCAAACTCTCTCTGTGTCACCTCATCATTGCCAACTTCATTGAATAGTTAATTAAAATATTTTTCTCATCAACCTTTTAGTTCTATGTCACCTCATAAAATAGTCATATTACCAACTTTATTGAATAGTTATTAAAATACCTATCTCAGCGTTTTAGTCTTATTTCTACTGCCAATAGAAAGCTTTTCATTCTGACTTTTATTACCAACTCAGTGCCATGTCTTTTTACTTCTTTTCCATCATTTCACTATTTTACGAATATTCTTTTCATCATCTTGTAGAGCTGTGTTTATTCCTTGTAAGTCGACTAAAGACAGATGAAAGGGTCCAGAAAAAAACAAAGAGGAAGAAAATTGAGGTGCATCAGAAGAGCAGACATAACAACGGCAACAGAAGAAGATGCAACTTGGCAGTATAGTGCAGGATTACCATGACTTATTTATAAGTTGAGGGAGTTTTTAAATTAAAATCTTAACAATAATTACAGACACTTTTCATTTTTGGGGAAATAATGGGGAACCCGGCAACATGCCACATGACATATGAACAAAAGAAATCTTTATTCTATAGAAGCAAAAATGTAACAATAAAAAGAAGAAACCAGTAACCACACATTAAATTTAGGCACCAAGGTTCTTTACACAACACAGAATATGGTTGCAAATACCACATCAAAGATAAAATGAAAAGCTCTTTACTAAGGCATCGCAGTGGCTTACCGATAATTGGCCATATCCATATACGCCACTTGTTGAGAGTACGCCTACGCCAGGTCCTGCTTCAGCTCTTTGTTCATAAGTAAATGGAGCAACAGAACGAACACTTGGAAGAACAGAGGGTACTGATAGGTCAGCAAGGCCAGGATGTATGGAGTCAGAACCAGCAGAAGTATGATAGCCTCCTTCCTTATCTTTAAGAACATCATCTCGAAGCCT
>JAULKM010103452.1:0-25245 GCA_032355605.1 Rubia tinctorum | reverse complement strand
ACGGGTCTAAAATTTTCAGACCCTACGGGTCCGGGTCGGGTCTGGGTCTAACTAAATTTTCTTAGGGTCGGGTTTGGGTATTATTAGACCCGACCCAGACCCGACCCATGATCATCCCTAGTTGGCTACCTTCTCATTTTACTTCCTCAATCCCACCTTCTACTCACAGTTACTAATAGATAAACGACTTTTAACTTCGGTCCTATGTCATTTTAAACTTTGATTTTGGACCAAAAAATCATTTAAGTAAAAGGAGGTGCAATAAAAAGTTCACTTTTGACTTTGATTCATAACCGAAGTAGAAAGTCATTTTTTACTTCTGCTATTTTAAAGAAAAATCAAAGTCATAAGATCTGACCGAAACCGCAACCATAACCACATCCGACAAATTAGTATAATTTGTTTGCTCCCTTTTCATTTACGTAATTCTGATATTTATTTTCATAATTGATTCTTTAGTTAATTTGAAATGTAGGTTCTAACAATATTAATTCCGAAAAATAAATTTTACCTGTAATCCTCACAACTAATCAATCTAGTATTGTGAAATTCAAAATAGAATTAGTAGTACAAATTTATCTAACTTGTTCTAAATTCTTTAAAATCTTACGTTGCTAAAATTCATCAATTAATGTAGCATTGTTGATAACGTAGTGTGTGGTTTTACATAACTTCACGACAAAGTTATTCATGCATCGACCTACTTTTATTGAAATATTAACATAGTAAGTAGTAACAATTTATGTTCCAACATTATAACATTATTTAAATCTGAATTAATTTTAATCAAAATTAGTTCTGAATTTCGTAACGTTCTTTCAATTAATGACAATTAATTTGATCATTTTTAAAAATATAACGATTATAATTAAGGGAGTAATAATTCAAATTAATTCGTAACGTTCTAACTAACTGAGTTTTGTAACGATTTTTTGAATTAAGGACAGTAAATACGATTAATTATTACTAGACTACTGAAATTTCAAATCTTGAAAATCGGAAATTGATATTTAAACATTTGTATTTCAAAATTGAGGACATTTTTAAAAAAAATTTAAAGAAAAAATTATTGAATAACCAACAAAAATTCTGTCTAAGAAGGTTGGCGATTTTAAGGAGACATTGTGTCCCTCCACAATCCTTTCCTGGGAATTTTGAGAAAATTTTATAAAAGTGTTTTAATCTGTTATAAAGCCATTACTAATTTTTAAATTCTTTGAAAATATATATATATTTGTAAAAAATGGCAAATGAGAATGTCAATACTGGAAATCTTAGTAAGTCGACGCCCCAAATTCAGTTTGGGAGTGATCTACCACCAGTGGATTTACCAGTAGGTCAACCCCCGGTAGTTCAGCCCAAGGTTGTGAGACCTACGATGGATAAAGATGTTCATCAAATCAGGCATATGATGCTGGCATTTTCAAATGCTCAACATGCGGAAATTTTGCCAGACAAGTTTAATGCAACGGGATTCAAAACGTGGAGTCAAAAGATGCACTTCTTGCTGGCCACACTGAATCTGGACAAGTACCTCCAGGAGGACAAACATGTCATCTCTCCGGATAACACTGATGTGTGTGCCTAGGCAAGCCTTGAAAATTGTATTCAAGGGGACTATATGAGCCACGGATACATACATCACAAATGATTGACTCGTTGTACAATGTGTACATTACTGAAAAAATGAGTAAATATTTATGGTTGGCATTGCACAAGAAATATATGTTTGAAGATGCGGGCACAAAGAAGCATGGAATGTCAGATTTTTTGAACTAAAAAATGGTAGACTCAAGACCAATCATAGAGCAGGCTGAAGAGTTGCAACTCATCACCCATGAGGTCATTGCGAAAGGCATGAACATATGTGAAACCTTTCAAGTAGGTGCCTTTATTGAGAAGCTTCCTCCAAAGTTGGAGAACTCCAAGCATTATTTGTTGGAATAAAAGGCAATGAAAGTCGAGGACTTGATTGTCAAGCTTCGAATTGAGTCAACCAATCGAAAGGCTGATGGGGTGCAGCCTAAGCAGAAAGTAAATCTCACGGAGCAAAATGGTAAGAAAATAAAGTTTCAACCCCAAAACTAGAGCAACTTCAAGATGCAACCCCCCAAGAAGTTCAGCGGGAAATGCTACAACTGTCACATGATTAGGCACAGGGCGGACGAATGTCGCACCAAGGTCGACCCGAGGAAGGGAAAGATTGTAGCCAACCTAACTGAAGGACAACTCTCGGATTCATATCTGCGTGTTGTGATGACTGAAGTAAACATGGTTGGGAGTAATCCAAATGAGTGGTGGCATGATACATGTGCCACCAGACACATCTGCTCATATAGGGGTATGTTCACAACACAACAGAAGAGCAAGACTGAAGAGAAAATCTTCATGGGCAACTCCACCACTTCAATAGTTGAGGGTTAAGGGAAGGTCGTGTTGAAGAGGACTTCCGAAAAGGAGCTGGCACTCAACAATGTCTTGCATGTGCCAGACGTTCGGAAGAATAAGATCTCGGGCAATCTTCTCTCCAAGAACGGGTTTATGATCAAACTCATGCCTGACAAGTTAGTCATCTCTAAGAATGGGGTGCATATGGGAAGGGGTATGTGAAGGATGGACTAGTCAAAATAGATGTAATGATAGTCATCCCAAAAACTTATGTACCCGAGTCTTCAATGATTAAGAATAATGTTTTTGCTTATGTCGTTGAGTCTTTTGACATTTGGCATTAAATATTGGGACATGTGAATTATAAATATATTAATAGACTAATGAACATGAACATGATTCCAAAATGCAAAACAGTAAAGACAAATGAGAAGTCTGTGTACATGCAAAACTCATGAAAATACCACCCCCCACATGTGAAGAGGACAACCAAACCTCTAGGATTAAGTCACAGAGATTTATGTGATTTAAAGTTTGTACAAACTAGAGGTGGTAAAAAGTATTTTGTGACTTTCATAGACAATTGCATAAGATATTGCTTTGTGTACCTATTACGCAGCAAAGATGAAGCTTTGGAAAATTTCAAAGAGCACGAGTTGAAATTTGAGAACCAACTTAGTAGAACAATTGAAATTTTACGAAGTGATAGGGGATGTGAGTATAATGGACCATTCAATGCGTTCTATAGATAACATGGTATTATTCATCAAGCTACAGCTCCCTACTCACCTGAATCTAACGGAGTTGCGGAACGAAATAACTGAACTCTCAAAGAGATGATAAATGCAATGTTTCAAGAATCTGGGTTATCCCAGAACATATGGGGGGCTATACTAACCTCCTACAACATTCTCAACAAGATACTACATAAGGTGACTGGAAAGATAATGTACCTTCGTACAAATACCTGAAAGTGTGGGGGCCTAGCAAAAGTGGCAGTGCCACCTCCTAAAAAGTTCACAATTGGACCTAAAATCGTTGACTGGATTTTCATCGGGTATACACACAACAATAGTGCTTATCAATTCTTGTTGTACAAGTTTGATGTACCAGATATACATGCAAATACAGTATTGGAATCAAGAAGTGCATCCTTCTTGGAAAACGTCTTCCTGTGTTAGGACAAAGTAAGTCATAAACGGACTTGTGAAGAAGGAGAAACAAGTATTTCTGGTCAACAAATAGAAGTGGGCAATGATGAACTTAGACGTAGCAAGAGAACAAGAAAGGAGAAATTATTTGGTCCTAATTTTGAAATGGCTAATCTATTAGAAAATGATCCTACAACATTTAAGGAAGTCATGTTTACATCGGATGCACCTTCGTCGAAGGAAGTTGTGAACAGTGAATTGACTCCATTATGAAAAACCACACATGAGAGTTAACGGATTTGCCAACAGGTTTAAAAGTTCTGGGAAGCAAGTGGATTTTCAATAGAAAATGCAAAACATATTGCTCAATAGAGAAGTACAAGGTTAGGCTTGTGGTGCAAGAATTTAGGCAAAAAAGAAAGCTTTGATTTCTTTGACACCTATTTTGCGGTTACGAGAATAACTTCAATTATAAAGTTAATAGCAATCGCCACTGTACACAATCTAGAAATATATCAAATGGATTTTAAAAAATCGAAATGGAGAGCCCGGAGAGGAAATTGATATGAAACTACTTGAGGTTTATGTCGTCTCTGGACATGAACACAAAGTCTGTAGACTTGTGAAATACCTATGTGGGTCAAAACAAGCACGTAAACAGTGACACAAAATTTTTGAAAATGTATTGATGTCAAATGGTTTCAAAATAAATGAATGTGACAAGTGCATCTATGTTAAGGATACTCTAAATGGATACATTTTGTTGTGCCTATTGTGGATGACATGCTCATCATAGATAGTAATAAAGACATGATCAAATAAACCAAAAACTTTCTTAAAGGAAATTTTGACACGAAAGACTTAGGACTAGCAGATGTGATCTTAGGGATAAAAATCTTTAAACACTCTGAAGGAATAGTTTTGTCACAAGAACATTACGCTGAGAAAGTACTTGATAGATTCAAGAACTATTCAAGTGGGATAGCTAAAAGTCCCGATGACCTCATCTCAAGATGATGAAAAATTCAGGTAATGAGATATGACAATTGGAATATGCCCGAGTGATCAGGAGTCATATGTATCTAAAAAATTGTACAAGACCCGATTTAGCACATGTTGTTAACGTATTAAGTTGTTATACAAGCAATTCAGGACATATTCATTGGAAAGGGATAACTAGAGTTTTGAACTATTTGAGACATAATCAAAGTTATGGGTTGCACTATGGACGATATCGAGCTATATTAGAAGGTTATAGAGATGCTAACTGCATATCAGATTCAAGTCAAAATCCACAAGTGGGGTATGTATTTACACTTGGTGGTGCAGTTGTCTGTATCATAGAAATTCTCAAAACAAACGTTGTTTGGTAGATCCACAATGGAATATGAGTTCATTGCTTTAGATAAAGCCGCTGAAGAAGCAGAATGACTTTGGAACTTTTTGAAGGATATTCCAATATGGGAAAAAACCAGTGCCAGCATTAAAATGTACAAAGTGATAGTTAGTCGGCTATACTTAGAGCACTGAGTTCCTTATACAATGGTAAATCACATCACATAAGAAGATGAAATAAAACCATAAGACAATTGATCTCAACGGGTGTGATCTTAATAGATTACATAACATCAGTTGATAACCTAGCAGATCCATTTATAAAGGTTTGTTACGAGATCTAGTTGCTAAGTCATCTAGAGGAATGGGTTTAAAACATATGACTACAGAGGATGCTTGATGGTAATACTATTCAAGTGATTGGAGATACCAGGAAATAGGTTCAAGGGGCAAACTAAATCAAGTTGAATCAATGAAAGCACTTTGAGATTTCAATCTCTTCCCAATTCCTATGATGACAGATAAAAAGTGCCACATGTGCAAGTTAAAGTTGAGCTTGGCTTTTAATGATTCCATAGCTTTGAAATAAAGTGGGGTATGACAGGATACCCTTTTTGGTCAATCACATTATGAGTGTGAAATGGGGTTGTTTCTAAGAGCATTAAGAGAGATTGAATTCTCTAAGTTCACTCATGAATAACCAGGGATGTCAAGGCCAAAATGAACATAGTTAGAGAACCCAATTCTGTGAGGAGATGAAACAATGTGATCATCATTGTCTATATTTACAAAAAAATCCAGGTGGTTCAAGACATCATGTTCACTATCTGGTCGAGTAAATCCAAAAAATTCCACTATGGGTGGTTCAAGGCTGAAAAATGCTACATTTCCAAATGCAATGATTCTTCTCTCTTACCCTCAAATGCCCGTCTGTCTAGAACACACATGTGTAATAGGAGTCATTTCTATTCATATAGGGGATTGTTGGAGCTGAAATTTCCGAGAAAGATTCCGGTGGGCTCCGGCCACCGTTTGCACCGAAATAAGGTAGTAATATTTTGGGTTTGTGGTATATTAGAAATACCACATTGGAAATGAGAATGAATTATAGCTAGTATAAAGGCTACTATGAAAACACTAGGAGTATCAACTAGTAGTTTAGGAGACCTTGACTCAAGACCACCATGCGCGGTTCAATTCAGATCGAAATAGGACGGAAGGGATGGATCGGGCACGGGCCTCGGAAATGTTTAGTTCAGGTAGATCATTTTGGAATTTGATTTTGAACCGGTCAACCATCCTAAGTGCAGAGGCATAAAACACTCTCCATGTCTTCCTCCTTTTTCATTTCAGGGATTGGATTGCTCTCTTCAGAATTGAAAAGGCATGGATTGATCCACGATCACCTCCTAGCCATTAGTGCACAACCTCATTATAATAAAAAAACCAAGAATTCAATCCTCCTCTCCTTTCCTTCTTTTGTTCTTCGTGTTCTTCGCGTTCTTCGTGTTCGAGTCTAAGAGTAAGGCACTGAATTAGTTTGCCGATTTTTGCTGTTGAATTGTGCAGAGTACAAAGTGCAGCAGTTGTATCTTGGGATTCAGAATCCATCAAACCGTCACACACTACGAGACATTTTCATAATTAAGAACAGAGATATTAATCTTGCCTCTGCATAAATTTCAACCATTTACCTCAGTTGGTATAATTTCTCTGCTCGTTTTTCATTTACGTAATTCTGTTATTTATTTTCATAACTGATTGTTTAGTTAATTTGGAATTGAAATTGACTCCATTAACGAAACACAAACATTTAAAAAATGCACATTCATAATCCATACTAATTGAATAAATCCAACACATTTTCATATGTACATCCACCTTCATAAAAAGTGGGGTACCAATTCATAAAGGACTATTTCATTGTGTTCTTTACGTGCGGGCATTTCATGGTAATATTTACTGGGGCTTCCCAATAGATTATTCATGTAAGCATACTGATTATGGTGTCAACAAACTAACCATGAAATATTTTACTGCCATCAAAATGTCATAAACTGATCAATATACTTGTTAATAATTATCTCGACCAAGTATATGTTGTCACTCCCAGATATGGTGATCTTGACCTCCTCCCCCGGGATAGGGTTTTAGGGGAAGGCTGGGTGGCGAACAAAGATAGTGGTGGCGGGGAGAGGACTAGGTTTTCGGTGGGCTGGGTGGTGGTGCAAGCGGCGGTGGAGGGAGGCGAACAAAGATGATGAAAGGGTGGGGGCAGTGGAAGGTGAAAGGAAAGAGATGGTGAAAAGAGTGGCAGCGGTGGAGGGTAGTGGGCGGAGATGGTGCAGGCGGCGGTGGAGGGAGGCGAACGGAGAAGGTGAAAGCGTGGTGGAGGGAGGCTAACGGAGATGGCGGTGGAGGGCAGCGGGGTGTGAGCGTGAGATTCACGCGCCTGGTTTGTGCTCGTGCGTGTGAATCATGCGCGGTCTTCTTCTTCAATTTTCATATCTTCTACGCTACGCTCAACCGGGATCTGAACACACGTTGGAGATAATGGAGCACTACTGGTTGATTTTTTGTATGAGCGGCTCAGAAGAAAACGCCGAGAAAATAAATGGAAACCTTGGTGTGAGTTGGCATTTCTGGAGAAGCCCGACGGAGTCGATCGGAGAAACAACAGTGATCGGAAATGCTGAGCGGCGGCGAACAGAACGGCGTGCTACTTGGAGGTCGGACAAAGAACTGAAGCAGATCAGAGCAACGAAGAACACGCCGGAACGCTAGCTTTGTTGAAAAGATGGAAATTCTGAGAGCAACACTGGCTGGAGAAGAATAAACACTGGTCGGTGATGGAGTTTATCGGTGGCGGCGGCAGATTCCTATTTTTTTCTTTTTTTGATTTTTTCCAGAGAGATGGTCAAAACTGTCCATTTAGATTTAGTATTTGGTCCAAAGATTTTTTTGTCACTTCAGATACGGTCAGTTATCGGAAACTCAAGTCAATGCCGAAAATGTCACCGGAAGGTTATATTTGCACTTTCGTTAAGTAGTAGGATTATATTTGCACTAAAAATTATATCAGGGTTATATATGCCCTTTCTCAATTATATTTTAACTTATAGTAATCGTCGTTGGACATTTTCCCAACATATTGGAATGAATGATTTCTCAAACAAAAAAGGAAAAAATTATATAGGGTTATATTTATATATTTCCATAACAACAATTGTTAACATAATTTGTTATCTAGCTATTATCTCACTAGTTGGATAAATCCAACACCTTTTCATAGATCCATCCACCTTCATCAGAAGAGGAGAAAGCACTATAAAAGAGAAAGCACCATAAAAGAGAAAGAAACACAGATTTACAAAAGAACCAGCCACATCTGGCACACCGGACAATTCAGCGTGTTACACAGCCACGGATCGAGCAGGCGACATGGAAGCTGTGGTTACAAACCGGAAGAAACCTGCACTCTTCTCCCACCTTCAAATTCTCCAAGCACACCGCGCACTCTGCGTTCACGGACCCCTTTTCGCCGGAGTACCGGAACAGCGGAAGTTTCCAGAAGTCGCCGTTGCGTAGAGCTCCGCCGCTGCTTTCATCCACCAGTTGGGGCCCATCATTATTATTTTTTAAATTTTCATTATAATTTAAGATAGAGTTCGTCTCTTAAAAAAAGACATTTCCATAAATTATGAAAAGATCGAGGTTTAAACTGTAAATTTGAAAAAATTAAAATAAAATCTTTGGCTTGTATTAATCGGGTCATAAACATATCACTCCTAAATGTTGTAAAATAAAATTTTAATATTGCAACTAAAACCTTTTACCTTTCTATAATTCCCATTCAACCCATGGAAAGACGGTTTTTCCCAAAACTTTTCCATTAAGATAACAATATCATTATTAATTAGAAAGGATCATTTATGCAATTCTAACTATATTCTAGTTTCACGGACATATCTCTTATAATTTTACAGGAACCTATTTCTAATAATTTTACAGGGACCTATCACCAATATTTTTTCTGGGGTTTTTTGTCCAAATTTTTCCCATCATTTTCCCGTCATTTGCAATCTGTAAAAATAATCAAAAATAATATTTTTAAACAAAATATCAACTAAAAAATTGGAGGAAAAAATATATTAAAAAACAAATAAAACAGCAAAAATATGTATTAATTTTTAAAAAAAATAAACAAAAAACTGAAAGAACATCGATTACAACTAACAAAACATCAACTTAAAATAATAAAAATATCAACAAACCTTCATTTATCAATTTTTAATAGAAACTACAAAAATCAACTATTATCAACCAAAAACTAAAAACATCAATTCCTATCACTTAAATTTCACCAAGAAAATGAAAAACGTCAAAATAATTTAAAAAAACACACTACAAAAAATCAACCTATGTCACCCGAAAACTACAAACATCAACTCGTATCACATAAAACTCACCGAGAAAATAAAAAATATCAACATGAGTGGAAAAAACAAAAAATATCAACCCATATAATCAAAAAAATCTATAAAAATTGACTCATATCAATTAAAAATCATCCAGAAAATGAAAAACATCAACATGAGAAAAAAAATAAAAACATCAACAAAAAAACTACGGTACCTCAAGCGTATAAATTATTCACTCAAAAATCATAAAATATCAAAAATATTTTTAAAAAAACTACATATATCAACCCATATCACAAAAAAATTACAAACATCAACTCCTAATACTTGAACCTCATTCAAAAAATGGAAAACATCAGCATCAGAAAAATAATATTACAAACATCAACTCCTATTACCAAAAGTTCAGCCAGAAAATGAAAAACATCAATATGATAAAATAAAAAAACTGCAAATATCAATCCATATCAACAAAAAAGGACAAAACATCAACTCATATCAATTAAACTTCACACGAATATTGAAAAATACCAACATAAGAGAAAAAAAAGCCGCAAACATCGGCAAAAAGTTACAAACATCAACTTCTAATACGTGAACCTCTTTCGAAAAATGGAAAACATTAGCATCAGAAAAATAATACTACAAACATCAACTCCTATTACCAAAACATCATCCGGAAAATTAAAATCATCAACATCAGAAAAAAGACACTACAAACATCAATTCCTATTACTAGAACCTCAGTCAGAAAATGAAAAACATCAATATAAGAAAATTTTAAAAAACTACAAATATCAATCCATATCACCCAAAAAAACTACAAAATATCAACGCATATCAATTAAACCTCACCCGAATAATGAAAAACATCAACATAAGAGAAAAAAACTACAAACATTAACAAAAAGGTACAGTACCTCAACAATAAAAATTCTTTAAAAAATGACCTAGTGGCATTTGAACTCAGGTCTCTAACCTCAAAACATAGAGTAACAACCACTACACCAAAGACTCTTATTGAACATAAACGCAATCAAATAATATTAAATCTCAACATGTACATCAAGTACATAAATTCTTCAAAATAAAGGGCATATTGAGTTTCGAACTCAAGACCTCTACTTCAATGTTCAAGACCCTAACCACTATGCCAAAACATTATTGTTGATTATTATCTCAGTCAAACACTAATAAAAACACAAAATTAAATCTCACCTCTCAGTACCAGAAGCTCATTCGTCGTTGGCTCCATCGTCGTCCGCCATTGTCAGCGCGTGTCTACACGCACGAGTCATCATCTCTCTGGCGCATGCATCTCAGCTTCGTCGTCGTCGCTTCGTCAGTGTCGCCTCCTCCGTCACCACCTCCGTTGTCAAAACCCTAGCTCCGTCGTCGCCTGCAATTATCTGTCATCGGTGCAATTAGTCATAGTGCCCTACCTATGTCGCGGCGTATCTACAACTAATCACCGATTCATGAGCTCCGATATGGTCTACAACTAATCGTCGACGTCTCTGCAACTAATCTCCAACTAATAGTCGATTTGGTGACGACAGAGGTTTGATCGAGGCGATAGATGTGCTCTAGTTTTCACAGTGAGCTCCGATCGAGGCGACTGAGGTGCTATGGTTTTCACTTAAATCGAGGCAATGGAGGTTACTGGATCTCTTCCGCGAGCTTCTTAATCTCCGCAGCGAGCTTGATCCAGTAGCAGCGTCCGGCGGAATTCAGCAAAAATTAGGCTAAAATCTGGCGGAATACGGGGAAAATCGGCAGAAATCGTTGGCCGAAGGTGGTTACCGGTGGGAGGAGGCGGTTTCCGATTGGAGGGGAGGAGAAAAGAAAATGAAAATCCAGAAATTTTTGTGATATATGTATAGTAGTTTGATAATTGCACAAATAGTCCCTGCATTTATCGGCATTTTAAAAATAAAACTCCATCCCAAATGATACTTCTTATAATTGCAAAATAAACCATGTCCTAAAGTTTAGGCTGCATAAAACACGACTTTGTGCACATGAAAATTAAAAAAAGTGAAAATTAAAAATGAAAATTTAATGTATAATTAAATTATTTTAAAATAATAAATTTTTATTAATTGTTCAGGCATACAATTGAAAAGTTAAATTAATTAAAGCATATGTGCGATATATTAACAATAAACAGATCACGTTTCAATCAATAACTAAGTGATGGGGTCCCGGTGAGTTACCTCGAATTTACTTATCGGATTCACGCAAGGTCCGGAGGTATATCACCAACTAACAAAGCAACATATTGAAACTTCGAGGAAGAAAGAAAGACTTAAGTTTAGAATATGGAGAGACTTACAGTCTCAATTTATACTACTCTTAATTATGGAAACGTGATATTATGATTTTATGTAATTAGAGAAAAATATTTTCCAATCATCAACTCATCAAATACGATAACATTCCAAAAATACTCGAATTAAATTTGCTGGAAATGGAAAAAATATTTCCGCAGTACTTATTTTTCAACACGTTAAACATGATAAACCGGCGTATTCAATTAAGACAAGATTTCGAACAAACTATGGAATATTTTCGTTCTTATCTCTTACGAAGTACACACAAGTAATTTCATATATATTACGTGGCTGGGCTACCATGAGGTCCATACACATTTTAAACGGTCCAAGGAAGAATTAATCTGATCATTTTCTTTTTCTTTAAAATGCTAGTTCAATCTAAACCGACTCCAATAACAAAAGACAAACATTTACAAAATGCAGATTCTTAACCCACACTCATTGGATAAAAATCCAACACCTTTTCATATGTACATCCACCTTCAACAGATTTACAGAGGAAGAAGGCACATCCGGCACACCGGGCAATTCGGCGTCTTACGCAGCCACAAATCGATACAGGCGGCATGGAAGCTGTGATTACAAACCGTCAGCAACCTGCACTCTTCTCCATGGGGGAACTGGGGGTGCTGGCGCCACCCCTAAAATTCATTGGTTCGAAATTTAGGTTTAAGAGTCATTAGAATCCATAGATTCCGCCCTTCTTAAATCTAGATTTCACCTTCCCTTTCTGGCTAGCTCTGAGGAAGACGATGCCATTTAATTTTTTGTTTCTTTCATTAAATAAAATGACGTCGTTTTGTTCTCGTCAAAGGAATAAAAAGAAACTTAATAAATGAGATTAACCCAATAGGCCCAACTACTCTCATGCACAACCATTTCCTTAAAAAATCTCACTAATTTTCTCACTAATTTTATTTTTATAAACTTATTTATATTATTATAAATTCATTAATTAACAAAATAGAATGTTAGTAATTGTGATTTGTCGTATTTGTAAAATTTGAATTATTTTATACCTGCTTCGTTATTTAACCGGATTTTGTCTGAACATGTCGAATTAAGTTTTTAAAAGAAAAAATTTTCAGTTTAATTCAGTGCTCGGAAAAAAAATTACCAATATAATCTAGTGTCCGAAAAAAATTTGCCTGTATAAATCAGCCCCCTAAAATACTTTACTGGTTCCGCCACAGCTCTTCACCCACCTTCAAATTCTCCAGGCACATCGCACACTCTGCGCTCACGGACCCCTTTTCACCGGAGTACCAGAACAGCGGAAGCTTCCCAAAGTCGCCGCTGCGTAGAGCCCGCCGCCGCCGCCTTCATCCGCCAATTGTGGCCCACCCGCCGCTAGATTGGCATCGGAGTTTTGGCGGGAGTACCTGTAGAGAACGATCACGTGGACTGCGATGAGTACAACGCCGATCAAACACAAGATGCCGGAGGTTATGAGTTGCATGATCACCACCATTTTTGTACCTACGCTTCAAACGGATGCAGGTGAAGATTATATCACATTTTTGTGAATGCGATCATTCATTGTTCATGTGAGACAGGCAAGAGTTTTTATGTAATTCTAGTTATATTCTAGATTCAAGGACATATCTCTAATAATTTTAGAGATACCTATTTCTAATAATTTTACAGGTACCTATCGATAATAATTTTTCAAGAATTTTTTTGTCCAATTTTTTCCATCATTTTCTCACCATCTCCAGTCTGCGAAAAAATTCAAGAAAATTGAAAAAATAAATTTTAAAATGAAAAAATAATATGATCATCGAACTGAAAATTATAAATATCAGCAAAAAATAACAGAATATTACGAAAAACCATAAACATTAATTAAGAAATTGGAGCAAAAATATACATTAAAAAATACAAAAAAGGTACAAAAAATAAAAATCAACAAAAAATTGAAAAACGGTGACTACAACTAACAAACATCAACTAAAAATCATAAAAACTTCAACAAAACTTCAATTATCATTTTTTTTAAAAAAACTACAAAAATCAACAATATCAACCAAAAGCTAAAAACATCAATTCCTATCACCTAAAATTCACCCAAAATGAAAAACGTCAACATAAGAAAAAAACTAAAAAAAAACATAATCTATGTTACCCAAAATTACAAACATCAACTCGTATCACCAAGAACTTACCGAGAAAATGAAAAACATCAACATGAGAGAATAAAACAAGCACAAAATATCAGCTCATATAACCCAAAAAATTACAAAACATCGACTCATATTAACTAAAACTCACCCGAAAAATAAAAAATATCAACATGAGAAAAAAACTAAAAACATCAGCAAAAACTCTACGGTACCTCAAGAGTATAAATTATTTTTTTCAAGACATCATAAAACGTCAATTTTTGATTAAAAACTACAAATATCAACCTATATCACCAGAAAGGTACAAACATCAATTTCTAACACCTGAATCTCATCCGAAAAATTAAAAACATCAGCATAAGAAAAATGACACAACAAACATCAACTCCTATTACCAAAACCTCAGAAAGAAAATGAAAAATATCAATATAAGGAAATTTAAAAAACTACAAATATCAATCCATATCACCCAAAAACTACAAAACATAAACACATATCAATTAAATCTCACCCGAATAATGAAAAATATCAACATAAGAGAAAAAAACTACTAACATCAACAAAAAGTTACAGTATCTCAACAATAAAAAAACTACAAATATCAATCCATATCACCAAAAAAATTACAAAACATCGACGCATATCAATTAAATCTCACCTAAATAATGAAAAACATCAACATAAGGAAAAAAAAGTTACAAACATCAACAATAAAAATTCTTTTAAAAAAGGACCTAATGGGATTTGAACCCAGGTCTCTAACCTCAATGCATAGTGTAACAACCACTACACCAAAAACTCGTATTGAACATACGATCAGTCAAATAATATTAAATCTCATGATGTACATCAAGAACATAAATTCTTCAAAAATAAAAGGCATATTGAGTTTCGAACTCAAGACATCTACCTCAATGTCAAGAATACTAACCACTACGCCAAACAATTATTGTTGAACATTATTTCAGCCAAACACAAATAAACCTCAACATGCCTTTGAAAACAAATTTAAAAATGACATTAAACCTCACCTCTCACAACTAGAAGTTCATTCATCGTCGCCCCTGGCGTCCGCCGCCGTCGCATAAGCCACACGAGCAACATGCATTGTTCCCAAATTAAGCGCGTGAATCTCACGCGTGAATCTTCTTCAACTTCACACTCTAGCGTCGTCGACTCTGAACCTTGAGTCGTCGACTCTGAACTCTAGCGTCGCTGACTCTGAACCCTAGCGCCCTCCTCAACGCCACTTTCACGGACAAAGAAGTGTCGCTATTGAAATCGCGTCTATTTCTCCTCGTCGTCATCTTCGAGTCGATTCTCCTCGTTGTTAGAGAAGATCAGACAGAGAAGTGTCGTCGTCGCCATGGATTGCTCCTCGCCGTCGCCATGGATTGCTCCTCGCCGTCGCCATCGCATTCGGAGAAGATTGGACAGAGAAGTATCGCTGTCAATAGCGGAAGAAGAAGAACGTGAATCACCGGAGGTAACCCTAGCTCTGCCGCGTCGTAGCTGTGTTCTACCAGCAACCGCCACCGTGAACCAGAAGAAGAAGAAGCATCGAATTGCAGAGAATCCTGACGTCAAATTGCAGAGAATTCTGACGGACAGAGAGGTCGGTGGTTTCCGATGAATTTCCAGCAGAAAATCGAAGGAAACCGTCGGCCGGTGGCGGTTTCCGATCGGCAATCGGAAAGAAGAAAAAAAATGAAAAATATTATATTTTTGTGATATACTAGTATATATCATTTTTCTAATTGCTCAGTAGGTCCCTACATTTTAAATATATTTTTAAAAAAACGTCATCCCAAATAAAACTTCTTATAATTACATAATAATTCCTAGTCTAAAGTTTAGGTTGGTTAAAATAGAACTTTGTGTTTATTGTTTTGGTTAATTAATTTGGTTTTATTGTGGCAAGCTAGCACCATTAATACCAATGGAAACTCTTGTTGCGTTGTTCTAAGTTGTAACGAATGAGAAAGCAACTTTTATTTTGCAGATGTTACAACTAGCAAAGCTTGGCAACATGTTTCAATTTGAAATGACTTATTTTATTACTGGTGAAATACGATCGCGTTGCGCGATATTATTAATTAAAATATTATAATTAAGTTTCATGTTTATTGTGTAAGTGTGTTTTATATTAAAATAAAAAAAATTATTTAAAATTTTAAAGTACAGTCATCTAAGAAAAACTATATGAGTGAAATGAAATAATTAATTTAGTTAGAAACCGTTAAATATTGAATACAATGAAAATGATTATTTTCATAACATTAATTTCAAATTATTTTAAAAAATAATTATTTATATGTTGACACATCATTTAAAAAGATGATCATTGAAATTTGGTTTTACCTAATTAATTCAATAGTTATTATCATGTTCCAACACAACCTTTTTAACCAATTAAGTATGCAGTAAGGTAAGACATGAACACACACATGAACACACAAGACTTGTTTACGCAGTTCGGTGAAATTCACCTACATCTGGTGCTGACCCAATTCTGAATAAATCCACTAATCATAAAGATACAGTACAAAATATACTATACAATTATACTTATCTTATCTAATTATAACAGGTGGATTTCTGAAAACTCTCTTAGCTACCGATCCGCCTTGATCAGACTTCCCCTGACCTCGAAACTCGTCTACGCTAAATCTCCTCCTTCCGGGAAATTAAGGCACTTGATTCTAAACTTGATCAACAGATAATAGTATGTTGAAACATATGTATGTTGGCTCTCACAGTACTCTCGGAAAGATAGAAAATTTGAGAGCAGATTTTCACAATTAAATTCGTGAGTCATGCAGCCACGATGTCCTATATTTATAGTCCATGAGCATATCGGAATTCTCCATCTTTATCTCCAAAATATTCCGATTCCATATATGCTTCTGAAACATATCCAATTCCACATATAAAGGTATTTTTCTTATCTCAATATCTCACATAATATTCCATAAATCCAATTCTTTATTAATAGGGATTTTTCATAAACCCACTATGCTTCTATAACACGCCTAAATAAATATTTAAAAACCTCCAATCTTCCATAAATAAATATCACCGCAATATTCTGTAGTCGGTTAAAATCATTTAGTCTTCAGTTTTCTGTATGTTCCAACATGGAAAGTTTTTCTTTTCCAAATTAGCTCATAAATGCCAACAAAATAATAAATGCAATCCACATGACTTTACAATCTCCCCCTTTGACATTTTGTGGACTCAACAATTTTGGAATTTAAGAACAAAAAAAAAATACAATCTCACAACATAAGTCTTCAAGCCCATCATGTTGGAACATAAACTAATCACCGAATCTAAATTAATAAGAATACCAAAAGAAAACCAGAATTCCAACAATAAAACTTAATATCCAAAATCCTCCAAAGTAGTCTCCCCATGGGGTCGTGAAGATGCCAAAGTCAAATGAAACATATAAATACCAAAAAAACAAATCCGCTCCCACTAAAAACAAAAGCTACTCTATGTTGGAGCATATAGATATCAAAATCATCAGTGTTGTTCAGGAGCTGCAACCTGTGCTTCCATCTGAGCTTCTCTGTTTCAATTCTAGCCTTTTCAGCTTCTAAAGCAGCGATCTGAATAGTGATAGCTTGCAACCTTGCATTCATGGCCACCAGCTTAGCTTTTTTCTCATCATCAGTAGAAGCCTTAGGATTCCAGGGTAGATCATGCACTTGTCTTATAGCAAAAGTCTTCTAATTTGGCCTCAAAAGCCCTGCTTCCACAATATGATCTTTAGGTTTTGCCTTTACCCTCTCAGTTCTTACGAAGGCAGAAATGATGCAAGGGTAAACTAGTGCATGTTTGGGCTTTGGAGAGATAGTCTGTCTCAAATACTTTGCTGAATGAGTAATCCAATGTTGACATGTTTCTGTGTTCCAACACAGTACAGTAGATTTGTCATTTCTCTTGTCAGAGCTGTAGTGCTAGTTGAAGGCATCCAACAATTAATTGAAACATGATACATGCAAAAAAATCTAGATAACAGACAGGAGGCTTGGGAGTATCCTGTAGCTAGCCACTTAGTTTTGAATCCACCAGACACAACCTCAAGAATTTTGTCATCTAAGATCTCCAAATCTTCAGAGAACACTCCTTCAAACTCTGGGGTTTTCATCCCCAACAATTTGTTAATATTTGCGGCAGAGAAGTTGATTATCTTGCCCCTAACATACACCCTATCACACCAAAGGGAATCTTCCTCTAAGTTTCCAGCCACTAGATTTGAATAAACCTCACACTCCAACTGCTGGTTGTCGTCCAAATACAAAGTGGCTATTGTCTTCATCTTAATCAGCTTTTAAAAAAAATCTAAAAATCCACTCTCCCTCTATGTAGCTAAGTCCACTGGCCTCTCAAGAATAATATTCCTCTCAGAAAAATACTTTACCCATCTCCTCACAGTCATCATTATAGAAAATGTCAGAAAGAGCATCACTTACTGGAGGTGGAGGCCGGGTAGACTTCTTCTTTAGTGCTAAAGCAGGAACATCCTTCTTGCTCTTCTTGACTGGCTGATATAACTTGGGTGCAGACTCCTTCCTCTCAGCCTTCCAAACTAGGGTCTGGATAAACTCATATAAGACCTCATCACTGGAGTAGGTAAGGTCTGGTTTCTGTGTTGGAACATGCTCTGTCTGCTCAGTCTCTGCTGCTGCATCACCAAGCTTAGTTTCTGCTGCTGTCGCATCATGTGTTCCAACATGCTCTGGATGCTCAAGCATAGGATCATCTCCCCCCGTATCTCCTACCTCTGAATACTCAACATCATCATATGCACTACATCCATAATCATCAACTACCTGATGGTCTTGACCACCCATATCAACATCAGTAAAACCAAGTACATGCTCATCAACTTTTATTGCATCACTATATTCTCTTTCTGTTTGGTATGTTAGGACATACCCAGTATCTTCATCATTCTAACTATCAGACAAAAATGATAGGGGGCTCTATTGCCCTAAGCTTCTCATCCCTCTTTGCACTATGATATCTTAGGGAACTAAATTCATTTGATCTGTTGATCTGACAACTTCCAATCCTTCAACATCAGTATCCTCTATCTCCTCAATACATACAAGGCTAGGGCCAGGAGCATAAGAATAAATATGGAACATATCCTTACCATTGTGCATGGCATATGCCCTTCTCAACAACCTTGGATTATACTATTTCATCTCATCAATATATCCTATATCCACAGTCATTAATTCTTGGATATCCATATATAAAAACTGCCCATTCAAATATTTCATTTAGTCAAGTCTATAGTAATCCTATTTGCTTTCACCCACTAAAACAATTCACCCACATACTCAAATTCCATAATCACCCAATATTTGCTTCATCCATAAGAATTATGCACAACAACTTCCAGCTGTCAGATGCTCTGCCTCAGTAGTTGATAAAGAAATAAAATTATGCTTCTTACTATATCATGACACCGGATTTGGCCCAATAAAGAAACATCCACAAGTAGTGCTTTTACGATCATCCACGTTTCCTGCCCAGTCTGAATCACTATAACCAACTAGATGAGAGTATTATTTTTTAGAATGCCAGATTCCATACTCAGAAATCCCACTAACATATCGAATTATCCTTTTGACTACAATCAAGTGAGATTCATTTGGATCAACCTGAAATCTTGCACATACTCCTACACTAAAATATATATCTTACTGACTTGCTGTAAGATACAGTATCAAATTCAGCCTGAATCAAAGTCACAAATTATGTACCAAGGATGGTGAAGTTGACCTGGAGATCATATCATCAACATTGATTTGAGGAATAAGTATATTTGATGATTCACAAAAAATAAGCAATGTGTGATCTCGGTCTACTCTCCCTCGACGATAGCCTTTCTGGATTAGAAAGGTAGTGAGTCACTCATATCATGCCATTGGTGCCTGTTTTAGGCGGTATAATGACTTTTTGAGATAATGCACATGGTGTGGATAGTGAGAATCCTCGAATCCTTTGGACTATTCCATATATACCCCTTCATTGACTACTCCATTCAGGAAGACACTTTTGACATCCATTTGGTATAAAGAAAAATCCATAGTGCAAGCAATAGCAAGTAAAGTCCGAATAGATTCTAACCTGGCAACTGGTAAAAATCTCTCATCAAAATCAACTCCTTCAACTTGAGTATATCCTTGAGCAACCAACCTTGATTTGTTGCGAGTAATCTGGCCATCAACATCGATCCACTTAATTCATATGGTGTTAACTCTTTTAGGGTGAGGGGTAAGAAACACATCATTGAATTCAAGTTGCCCAAGTTCTTCTTGCATTGCCGCAATCAAATACTCATCAAAGAGAGTCTCTTTGTAATTCTTGGGTTAAAAGAGGGAGAGAAAACACTGGAGACCAGCAAGTTCCTTATAGTTAACCCGAGGGATCGGTCGAGTCCTTCTTCTACATGATTCAGCCTACACTGATGTTGGAACATGGGAGAGTTATCTGGAGGACGATGTTCCAACATCCCTAAAGTTATAAGAGACATTATATTCATCCGTAAAATCTACCTCATTTGATGTTCCAACATCATTACGTCCCTGATCTGAGAAATCATCTAATGTTAGAACATGGTCAGTTGTTTGCATTTTATATTCAACACTCAAGTAGTTGACTTCTTTTTCCAACAAGTAACATTTGTTTGATGACCAATTACCAGTAAGTACATTGTTCTTGCCATGTTTCAGTATGCACTTTTCCTTATGGAATTTCATGGTCATATCATCATCACATAGATGGCTGATATTTAGGAGATTAGCCTTTAGATCTTCCACCAACAGAACACTGGTAAAGGTTGGAAATCCCTTTATCAACAACTCACATTTTCCAACTACCGTGTTTTTCCTTCCATCGCCAAAGGTAACAAATCCACTATCACTGGGTTGGATCTTTGTCAGATATTCTTAAGTTCCAGTCATATGTCAAGAACACCCACTATCAAAGTACCACGAGTCTCCAGAGTGTGCAATAAGAGAAGTACGAGTAACAAGGCAAGTATTAGTGCATTAAGGAACCCATACCATTCTGACCATCTTTGATCGCTGGACATCATCTATGTTGGAACATGCAGAAAATTATCGTCAATTCATGATGTCTCTGAGTAGTTTAAGACAATAATCCTCTGCATGGCCTTGATAGGCGCAGTAGCTACAAATAAGCGGGTTGTGTTGCTGGGTTTTGATCACTTTTCTCTTCATGTCTTAAACCTATAATTTGAAATCTACATTGTTTCTCAATGGCTCGTCATAGCCTATACCTTTTTTTATTTCCAAAGTTCTTCCCCATGGTGAGAATGTCATCCAATTTTACTTTTCCAGAATTCAATCTTTTAATAGCCGTTTTAGCAATTTCAGCCCTCTTTGTCGTTGAACTCATATTTAATTCTAACAACTCAATTCCCCCCCGGAGTTATTCCGCTAGGGTAGCCATCTCTCTTCCTTCTTCAGTTAAAGGTTTTTCTCCATTTTTAAGAGTTTGTTAGCATCAACTTTCAGCTACATTTTATACATATTTTCACATGCATCATAGACATTCTCATCACTAACAATCTTTTCTTTATCATCACTCAAGGAGTATTCTTCACATACCTTCTCTGTGTCGGAACATCGACTTCAGCTACCTGAACCATTTGGAACAATGATCCACTTCTTCCTACTCAATGTTGGAACATCTAGTAACAATTTCTGAATCACCATGAATTTGTGCCCCGAAAGCCACATAATTTTTTATCAGTTCCTCTTCATCATCTTCACTATGCGGAATTAAGTGTGATTTTCCTTGCTTCTTCTGAGTGTTGGCACATTCAACCTGGATATGTCCATATCCTTCACGTTCTCTGCATTGAATCCTTCCCGACTGCCTTTATTCGCCATTTTGATTTCTCAAGTATTGCAGAGTTATTGATCCATCCCTGGTCTATGGTTGTTGCCAAAGTCTTGAAACCACGATTTGTTCCCATTAAACCTTTCATGAGAATTATTTTTTTTCCACTTTTTCAGCATCCTTGAGATATTATTTGTGATAAAACAAGTTCTTCACTTACATTATCATTATCCTCTTCATGATTGTTTCTTGATGATGAAGTTTTGAATGCCAACTTCTTCTTTGGAGGTTCCAACATCATTTCATAGATTTGTAGTGATCCCATCAGCTCATCCAAAGTCATTCTGGCCACGTCCCTTGCTTTTTCTACTGCAGCTACTTTAATGGAAAATCTTTGGGAAAGTGATCTCAGTGTCTTCTACACTAATTTAGACTCTTTGTAAAATTTTTCCAATTGATGCGCCATATTTGTGATGTCTCTGAGTCTTCCATTGAATACATCAATAGTGCCAAGTCAGTTCATCCAGTGAATTTATGAGCACTCACATGCCAGCCTTCCAATAGTTGTAGTTCATTCCTACCAGCAGTGGTGGCTGAGACACAGAAGCTCCTTTTGTGGTCACCATTGGTAAAATTGGATCACACTTTCCTTGTCAAAACCAAGGTAAAACAAGTGACTTACCTCTAATACCAAATGAAATTTGGTTTACCTAATTAATTCAACAATTACTACTGTGTTCCAACATTACATATTTAACCAAGTATGTAGTAAAGTAAGACATGAACACACAAGACTTGGTTACGCAGTTTGGTGAAATCCACTACATCCACGAGGCCTGACCCAGTTCAGAATGAATCCACTAATCAGAAAGATATTGTACAAAGTACACCATACAACTATATTTATCTTATCTAATTATAATGTGTGGATTTCTGCAAGCACCCCTTGCTATCGATCCACTTTGATCAGACTCCCTTTCTCTAAACTCGTTGACGCTAAATCTCCTCCTTCCGAGGAATTAAAGCATATGATTATAAACTTGATCAACAGGTAATAGTATGTTGGAACATATGTATGCTGACTCTCGCATTACTCTCGGAAAGATAGAAAATCAGAGTGCAGATTTTTGCAATTAAATTCATGAGTTAATCAGACATGATGTCCTTTATTTATAGTCCATGAGCATATCGGAATTCTCCATATTTATCTCCACAATATTCCGAATCCATATGCTTCTGAAGCATATCCAAATCTCATAAATAAATGGATTTTTCTTATTTCAATATCACCCATAATATTCCATAAATACAATTCCTTAAGAATGAGGATTTTCTATAAACCCATTATGCTTCAATGCTTCAATTACACGCCTAAATCAATATTGCAAAATCTCCAATCTTCCATAAATCAATATCACCGCAATATTCTGTAATCAGTTAAAATCATTTAGTTTTCAGCTTTTTGTATGTTCCAACATGAATTTTTTTATTTTCCAAATTAGTTCACAAATGCCAACAAAATAATAAATGCAATCCACATGACTTTACAATCATAATAATATGTATCTCATTGCGATCTATAAAAGTAAATATCAAATTACCTTATTAGTCTCGCTAATTATTAAATGTCCTCATTTAACAATTAGTCGGTCTAAAACAAGACTTTGCTATATATAAATAAATAAATAATATGTATGCATATTTCTATCAAAAGTACTCTATCATTAAAAAAATATGATCATTTTATGATTGCAGATTATGTGTTTTTTAAAAAAAAATTCTTCAATGATATGATATATATATAACAATGATATGATATATATATGTTTAGAAGTTATACATTTTTAACAAGTTATGATTGATTATATACAGTAACATATTATAATATTAGTATGTTACTTTTAGACAACTTGGGTTTACATTAGTCAAAATGATTTCAATATCCACACCACCACCACACCAAACCACAGAAAACAAATAAGAAAAAAGTGCGTTTTAACCCTATGTTTTGGTGGAAAGTGCATAAATGACTTTATAAAATTTGAAAGTGCAAAAAATAACCATGGATTTTGTTGACCAAAATGTTAACGGTCAAATTGGCCGGAAATCATTGAAATTGCCGTTTTACCCTTCTATTAAAAAATTTTAATGGTAAAAAATAGTTTTACCCTCCCTGATTTTTAACAAAACTAATATTTTCTTATGATTTCCCCTTTCTCCTGCGATTTCCACTTTCTCCCCACTTGCGCCACCGATTCCGCAGCCCCTCCTCCGTCGACACCCCTGTTTCTTCCACTCCCAGCGAAGGAAGGAAGCCCAAGTTCTTCCGCGTCTTAGCCCATTTTTAGGAGCCCTAGCTTTGTTATTTTTGCCGCTGCTTTTGGCCATTTTTTTAGAGGGCAACGGTAGAGGAGAGGTTCACGAGGGAGAGAGGTGGTGGGGATTTGTGGCGAGGGAGAGGTGAGGGATTCAAAGGGAATTCGTGGTTGTGCTTGGTAGAAATGGGGTGGGAGAGATCGACGGTGGAGGCGACGTTCATCAGGGGAAGAGGTGGTAGGGGATTCATGGTAGGGGAGAGGGGTGGATTTGCTGGGGATTCGTGGCGGCTGTGGGTTAGTTGTGGGGGAGAGGTGGTGGATGAAACTAGGGTTTGGTGACGGGGATGGGCGGCGGGGGTATGGACAATTATGGGTTATGATACACCTTGTGGATGATCTCACAGCTGTTTGCCCATGCATTAAACTTCTCTGTTCAGAAATCCTTCCGTCACAGAGCAAAATATGGGTTATGACAACCATTTCCTTAACAACCCTGGGGTTCGTGTTGTGCTAAACTTGATTCTTGTGATACAGCTTGAGCTCGGCCTTTGGGGGGTTGCCATTGCTGGGAACGTCTGGTGGTAGGCGGTTTTTTCCCCAAATCTTGGACTGAATTTCGTGGTTGGCATTAAAAAACCTTGCTTCTTTCATCAAGCTATCACTTGCATCAGCTATAATATTATGGTTTGTTTTCGTCTTTGTCTTTATCTTTTGTTTCTAGCTATAATGCTATGGACAATTGAAAATGTTGTTCTGCCATTGTTTTATTAGTCTAGAGCTATGGTATTACACTCTGGTGATCCTTGTGGTGGGGTGGCTTAAGAATCCAGAAGTTGCAGTAGATACCAATACCATATCAATCTGGTAATTTACCTTGTAAGTTTCCATCTTTTTGGTTGGAAATCTGAAACAAGATGCTATATATGTTCATATTCTTATTCTACTTTGTGTATTGTAGCATGAATCTGCAACTCTGGACACTGATGGTCACTCTAGGATTCAATGCAACAGTAAGGTATGAGCAGTGGCGGAATATTGGGGGACCAAGGGGTGCCTGGTCCCGACCAACTTCTTTTTTTACCACTAATATTTTGTGTTTTTCTTGTGTTTTCTTTATTTGTGTACGGTAAAAAAAAGGCTGTGGTCCCCCCCAAAAAAATTTCTGACTGCAAGATATACTTATACGGGAACAAAAGCTGTACTTTAAAAAAAATTAGAGTCCAACAAGAAATAGAATTCCTTTTAATCTAATTTTACCTTTAATATTTATCCAAATTATATTT
>JAULKM010103444.1:0-25245 GCA_032355605.1 Rubia tinctorum | reverse complement strand
ATATGCTGTTACCGGCATTTAGATTCAGAGATGGTTTACTTTGAATCATCTCTGTAATCTTCAAACTGCCTCCTTTTTTAAGCCTACGGGCAACTTGATGTAAGCCTTCGGGCAACAAAAGTCAACAATTTGGCAACATATGCGCTTAATGAAAAGGGAAGGACACCCTCCAAACCCCGTCTGCGACGGTTTAATTTAAAAATAGTAAAGAAGATACAATTTATTAAGATAAAATGAATGTTTTTAAATTATACAAATATTTAAATAATAAATTAGGTCAGCGACCAATAGTAATAATTATATAGGGCTGTACAAAGATGTTTCTCACATACTACCTAGTTATTAATCAATTACTGACGAACTTGATGCGTTGGATATACTCTCAGACGAACAAAGGAAATGGAACAACCAAAGAAAGTCTGACTAAAGAGTATGCCATAATATTGAAACTGAAAGAATATTAAGGGATCTATGTATGGAAAGGTAGAAGGTGGGCAATTTAAGACATAAAAAATTAAACATTTGAAGCATTGAAATATTGGAAGAGCGTTTATGAGATCTACAATGAAAATAGGGGAATTGACTTTAAAAGATATTACATTTTCAATTAATTTTTTTAAATTAACTTAAAATTCTATGTGAATATCATGTGGCAAAAATTATGTGTGAATATTATGTAGCAATAATGATCTCTTTTAATATATACTATAGATTAGTACAAGATAATTAAGGGGGTGAATAAAAAATAGCGTTGAATACGCGTCTTTTACCTCTGCTAGAGGATAGAGAAATATAGGGAAGGAATTTTGTAAATCTGATACCAGTGAACCGGGCTGGCCTCACCATAAGCATAAATGCATTTCTAATCGATGAGCTAGATTAGAGTGCCACGCACTCGACAAACTTAAATGCTAACAAATGCTGTGAATCCAGAGTTATTAATATGCTCACCATTTTATTTTATTTTTGGAAAACAGTCATTTTCATTCATTACTTGATGAGAAATTATATATTACATTGGATCGTGCTAGATTAAGCACAAATACTCTCCATTTGTACATTTAAAAAAAATCTTTACCAACTAGAAACTGAAGGGGGAAAAAACCTGTACTTCTATCAAAGTGAAGGAGATCATGAATCTTAAACCCCTTGTCCTGTTATTTACCATATCCTTGTACCATGTTTTTCAAGCAACAGATGTATCGGCATGGGGAGATAAGTTTCATGTTCATCTGATGAATCACCTGCCGGACAACACCAATGTCCTCAGAACCCATGTATTTTCCGGCGACGACGATTTGGGGTACCATGATCTCCGGGTAAACGATGAGTTCGAGTGGCATTTCAAGACGATACATGCGGGAGTCACAGCATTTTACGGCCATTTTTGGTGGGGCTCTAAGCAACAAGGATTTGCGGTCTATGAGGACTCAAAGGTTGAACCTCATTGTGATACGGTTAAATTCACGTGTGTTTGGTTTTTTAGAGCAGATGGTATTTATCTTGCTAATTCCACAGACCCTAAGTTTGAGCTGACTAAGAAGATGTATGATTGGAATTAAGTAAATGAGATTTTGCTTTAGTTGTATTTTTGTTCGATACTCTTCCTACTATTTCTTGCTAGTGAAAAAATTGTCGGAATCTAATTTCCAATGAACTAAATAATGTTTATGAATGTAAATAACATAATTAAGTAAGTTAAAAAGCGAAAAGATAAATATATCGAATACAGAAAATGGTTGAATTGATGCAAAGTCGAGATGAAGATTTCTGTCCTTAATTCCGAAAACGGTCCGTAGAGTGTGACGGTTTAGATGGCGTTTCAAATCCCTCGATACAACTGTTGTAGTATTCTACCCTGCACAACCTAGAAGCGAAAAGTATCAAACCAACAATTCTATGTCTTACTCTCAAACTCGATGAAGAACGAAGAACACGAAGAACAAGAAAAACAAGAAGACTATGAAGTCAAACAGACTATTAATTCGAAATAATTTGAGAATGGTTTAAAAAAACCTTTTTGAATTTCCTCAAAATTTCCAGGAAAGGCTTGTGGAATGACACAATGTCTCCTTAAAATCACTAGCCTCTTTAGATAGAATTTTTGTTGGTCATTCACTAAAACTTGCTTTTGAATCTTATTCAATTATATATATATATATATATTATATTCAATTTCAATTTGCGAAATCAAAAACTCCCTTATTTCCAAGATTAATGACACAATTGTTGATCAATCCATGCCTCTTCAATTCAGAAGGGAGCCAATGGTGGAGCCATTCACACCCTGCAATGAAAAGGGAAGATGACTAGGAGTTTTTCACGCATTTTCATTCAGGAGGGTTGACTATCTATTGGAAGGTTCAAATTTAAAGTTGGGCTATGGTAAAAAAAACCTACTCGAAGCCCAACCTGACACGTCCCGTCACGATCCAAACTGAATTGAACCGCGCACATGTAGGTTTGAGTTGAGGTCTCCCACAACACTAGTTGATATCCCTAGTGTTTTCATCCTAGCCTTTATACTATAAATATTGCTCTCCCATTTTCAATGTGCTATTTCCAATATCTCACAAAATCCAACGTGTTACTCTTTAAGTAATCACTTCTGAGCCCTCATGTCTCATTCAAACGGAACCAAATTTAACTTGTGAGTATAGTATGATATCGTACGTGTGGAAAATCAATGCTTCCTTATTTCGGCGCAAACGGTGGTTGGAGCCCACCGAAAACTTGCCCGAAAAAAATTGGTTCCAACAATCCCCAACATGAATATAAATGACTCTTATTACACATGTGTGTTCTAGACAACGAGAATTTTGAGAGAAAGAGCGAAGAATCACTGTATTTGGAATGGTAGTGTTTCTCAGCCTTGAACGATCCATAGTGAATAGGTATCGGATTTACTCAACTACACAGTGAACATGTTATTTTAAACCACCCAGATTTTGTGTGAACTAGTAAATAGCTATCACACAGTTTCATCTTCTCACAAAACTTGGTTTTCTTTGTGTTCATTTTGGCCTTGAACATCCCTGGTTATTCATGAGTGAACTTGGAGAATTCAAACTCTTTTTATTCTCCTGGAAACGGCCCCATTTCACACACATAAGATGATTAACCATAAATGGTATCATGTCAAACCCCACTTATATTTCAAAGTTGGGGAATCATTAAAATCCAAGCTTAACCTTAACTTGCACAAGTAGCAGTTTTTGTCATCATATGAACTAGGAAGATATTGAAATCTCAAAGTGTTTTTGTTGAGCCAACTTGATTTGGTTTGCCCCTTGAACCCGTTTCTTGGGATCACCAATCACTTAGGTAGGGTTACCATAAAACATCCTATATAGTCATAGGCTTTAAACCCATTCCTCTAGATGAATTAACAACTTGATATCGTGACAGACCTTTAGCAAATGGATCTGATAGGTTGTCAACCAATTTGATGTAATCTATCGTAATTACACATGTTCAGAGCAATTTTCTTATGGTTTTGTGTCGTCTTCTTATGTGACGAGATTTACCATTATATATGGAACTCAGTGTTCGAAGTATAGCCGATTAACTATCACAGTGTATACCTAATGGTGGCATTGGTTTTTCCCATAGTGGAATATCCTCCATAAAGTTCTGAAGCCATTCTAGTTCTTCAATCGCTTTATCTAAAGAAATGAACTCATATTCCATTGTGGTTCTGCCCAACAATGTTTGTTTTGAGGATTTCTATGACACAGGTGCACCACCAAGCATAAATACATACCCACTTGTTGATTTTGACTTTTTTGAGTGCCTCTATAATTATTATATCGATTGATTTTTATTCATTGATTATTTTTATATTTCTTACTTTTTTATATTTAACACACTATTATATAATACATATATTTTATTCAATTTCTTTGGATCCTTAATTTTTATTCCACTCAGTTTCCAGGTCCAAATTACCATTTTTGAGAGGTCTGTTCTTAAAACTGTCATGAAATATCCAGTTAGCATTGCTATAACCTTCCAAAACGGCTAGATATCTTCCATAGTGCAACCTATAACTTAAAATGTGTCTCAAATAGCTCAATACTCTATTATCCCGTTCCAGTGACTATGTTTTGGATTGCTTGTAAAATGACTCAATACATTAACAGCGGGTGCTAATCGGGTCTTGTACAATTTGTCAAATGCATAGGACTCCTGATCACTAGCTTATATTCCAATTGTAATATCTCATTACCCGAGTTTTTCTTTATCCTGAGATAAGGGTCCACAAGACTTTTATCTATCCCACTTGAATAGTTTTTTAATCTCTCAAGTACTTTCTCGGCGTAATGTTCTTGAGACAAGACAATTCTTTCTGAATGTCTAAAGATTTTGATCCCCAAGATCACATATGCTAGTCCCGAGTCGTTCATGTCAAACTTTCCATTAAGAAAGTTCTTGTTTTGTTTGATCATGTCTTTATTGCTACCTATGATGAACACGCCATCCACATATGGGCACAACAAAATGTATTTGTTTGCAGTATCTTTGACATAGATGCATTTGTCACATCCATTTATTTTGAAACCATTTGACATCATTACAACTGCTAATTTTTTTGTGCCACTGTTTAGGTGTTTATTTTAACCCTTATAGTTTTCAGAAGTCCACACACTTTGCATTCCTCTCCAGGGACGACATGATCCTGAGGTTGTTTCATATAAATTTCCTCTTCGATATCTCCATGAAGAAAAGCTGTTTTAACATCCATTTGATGTATTTCTATATTTTATATAGTCGTGATTTCTATTAGCATTCAAATTGAAGTTATTCTCGTCATCGGAGAATATGTGTCAAAGAAATTCAATTCTTCTTTTTGCCTAAATCCTTGCACCACAAGCCTAGCCTTGTATTTATTGATTGAGCCACCGTTTTAATTTTTCTTTTGAAAATCCAATTTCTTCCAAGACCTTTTGAACTCGATGGAAAATCCGTTAACTCCCATCTATGGTTTTTCATAATAGAGTCAATTTCAATGTTCACCGCTTCCTTCCACGAAGGTGCATTCGGTGTTGACATGGATTCCTTAAATGTTCTCAGACCATTTTCTAATAGATAGCCATTTCAAAATTAGGGCCAAATGATTCTCCTTTTGAGATCTCTGGCTACGTTTAGGTTCATCACTGCCCTCTTCTGTTTGTTGACCAGAAGTACTTGTTTCTCCTTCTTCACGAATTTGTTTATGACTTACTTTGTCCTTACATGGGAACACGTTTTTGAAGAAGGAGACATTCCTTGATTCCATTACTTTATTTTTGTGCATATATGGTATATTAGACTTGTATACCAAGAATCGATAAGCACTACTATTGTGTGCATACCTGATGAAAATAAAGTTAATGGTTTCAGGTCCAATCTTGACCTTTTTAGGAGGTGGTACTGCCACTTTTTCTAGGCACCCCCACACTTTGAGGTATTTGTACAAAGGTACATTACCTTTCCATAACCCATAAGACATTTTTCTAATCACCTTATGTGGTATCTTGTTGAGAACGTAGGTGGAGGTTAGTAGAGTCTACCCCTACATGTTCTAGGATAACCCAAATTCTTGCAACATTGCCTTCATCGTCTTTTTAAGAGTTTAGTTTTTTTCCTGCAACTCCGTTAGATCCAGATGAGTAGGGAGCAGTAGTTTGATGAACAATCCCATGTTATCTAACAGAACGCATTGAAAGGTTCAGTAAACTCTCCTCCCCTATAACTTCAGATAATTTTAATCATTTTACTAAGTTGGTTCTCAACTTCCAACTTGTACTCTTTGAATTTTTCCAAAACTTCGTCTTCACTACTTAGTAGATACACATAGCAATATCTTGTGCAATATTCTATGAAAGTCACAAAATACTTTTTACCACCTCTAGTTTGCACAAACTTTAAATCACATAAATCTGTATGAATTTATCCTAGAGGTTCGGTTGTTCTCTCCCCATGTGAGGTGGTGTTTTCGTGAGTTTTGCCTGTATGCAGATTTCACATTTGTATTTACTCTTTTTGCATTTCGGAATCATGTTCATGCTTCTTAGTCTACTAATAGATTTATAATTCACATGTCTCAATATTTCATGCCAGAGTATTAAAAGGCTCAACGACATAAGAAAATTCATTATTCTTATTCATTGAAGACTCGGGTACATCAGTGTTTTGGATGACTGTCATTACCATTTGATCAGTCTATCTTTCAAAAATCTATTTCCCACACACACCCTATTCTTAGAGATGACTAACTTGTCTGTCACGAGTTTGATTATAGCCCCGTTCTTGGAGATGAGGGTGCCTGAGATCGTATTCTTGAAAATGTTTAGCACACGGAGGACATTTTTTAGTGTCAGCTGCTTCTCGAAAGTCATCTTTTGCATGAACTTCCCTTGACCTTCAATCTTTGAAGTGGTGGAGTTGCCCATGAAGATTTGATTTTTTTGTCTTGCTCTTCTGATATGTTGTTAACATACCCTTATCTGAGCTGATGTGTCTAGTGGCACTGTATTATACCACACTCCCTTGGATTGCTCCCAATCATGTTTACTTCAGTCATCGCAACACACAGATACGAATCCAATAGATGACCTTCAGTTAGGTGTGCTTGAGCCTTTCCCATCCTCATATCACCTTGATGTGACATGCATCCGCCTTGTGCCCACTCTTTTGACACTTGTGACATTTCGTGATGAACTTCTTGGTTGGTTGCTTCTTGAAGTTGTTCAAGCTCTAGGGTTTAAACTTTATTTTCTTCCCCTTATGCTATGCCAGATTAATTTTTGCTCTAATTGCACTCCTTTGGATTTCTGATTGGTTCACTCTATTTGAAGCTTGACAATCAGGTCCTCAACTTTTATTGTTTTCTATTTGTGCAACAAATAATGCTTGAAGTTCTCCCACTTAGGAGGAAACTTCTCAATGAAGACTTCTACTTGATAGATTTAACGGATGTTCATGCCTTCAGCTATGACCTCATGTGTGATCAGTTGCAACTCTTCAACCTACTCCATGATTGATCCTGAGTCTACCATTTTGTACAAATTTTACAACGAGTCAATCATTCGTGTTGTAATGTATCCCTTGCTCATATAGTTCCCTTGAATCTAATTGTCAAGGCTTGCCTGGGCGTACACATAGTGGTGAGCATCAGTTCGGTTTTCGATTTATTTGGTTTGAGTTATTCGGTTTTGCCCCAAAAAATTCTGAAACTGAATTTGACCCGAATAACCTGAATTATTCTAACCGAATTTGGAATTCGGTTTCGGTTTGAAACTGAATTCAGTAAAACTAAAATTCGGAATTCAATTGGAAACTGAATTCAACCCGAATAATCCGAATTGATTGTAATTTTTAAAAAATAATTACTAAAATTGAATAATATAATTTTAAATTAAATTAAAAATAATTTCTACATCATCAAAATAAAGTTTTCAAAATATAAATCCAACAAGTACAATACAAATTCAACCATAAAAATTTTAGCATTACATTTATAAAAAACTTAAAAAAATAGTTTGTTTTAATATTGATCATCAAACCCTTCATATTCTTCAAGATTTCAAGTACTCCACATTCACATTCACATTCACCTTCACATTCACATTCACCTTCACATTCACCTTCAAACACTCCACAAATTTACTTAGAGTAACTTGTGTTATTTACTTATTACTCCAAACTTACTTAGGCTTTAGAGTTTGGGATAATTTTTTAAATATAAAGATTGGTCCTCCAACTTAAATATATTTATAAATATATTGTTTTTGTTTTAAAATTTAATTATTATAAATATTTGTTTAATTAATTAATTACAATTCGGTATTCGGTTCGGGTTTCTCGATCCAAAAACTATATTCAAAATTCAGTTTATTCAATTCGGATATCCAAAAATCGTATATTAAATTCGGTTCGAATTATTCAAATTTGGATAATTCAGTTTCCGATTCGGTTTTTGTTTTTTGGTTTTTTGCTCACCCCTAATCAAAGTATTACTTTGATCGTTTAATTTTATGTTTTTGTATTTAATCAGATTGACCAAATAACCTACATTCAAATGATTTTTATATCAAGCAATGGAATGACCCGTTTACAAAATAACACTACTCAACTATTACAATTCTGATCAAAGACATGAGTGATAATAAGATAAGTATACAAAGACACTAGCTAAATATTAAGTGGTCTCTACTGTGTAGCTGTCTAGTAGCGTCGACCCGAAACCACCAAACAAAACCAATCGCAGTATAAGGATTATATTAAACACACACAAATGTTCTATCTACACTTGTCATTAACTTCATGGCAATTAAAAACAAAAAAAAACTTAAGTCCCCCAACTAAAGATCTGTTTAATCTCCATTTATCTGCTATAATAAACCTTTTCACTTCACTAGGGGACCACACCCTAAAGCCATAATCCAACTATTAGATGAAGTGTATTTAGCTATGATAGTTAGTTATGAATTGGTTAGTTAAATTTAGCTAATAAAAAATGCTATTTTTATTATTATTTGAGGACCAGTCTTTTATAATAAAATAAACTTCAATAAAAATAATAGAGTAAGTGACTTTTGTGACTCTTTAATTATCACGATCGTTCACATTTAGCCCCTTACACTTTTAGCCCCCAACTTACATAACTGCTGAAATCATGACCCTTCCGTCAGATCAAAACGTTAACTCTAAAATTTCCTCCATTAGTTGAGGGTAAAATTAATTTTTCATCCTTTTGATTTACAAACCCAGCACCTAATTTTTTAAACTACAACCTAGCCCCCTTATAATTACAACCCACCCCCTAATTTCCTTCTTCAGCAGCTACCGCCATTGATAGGAGTTGCCGCATCCAGCCGCTCAATTCCGTCACGAAACACTCTGGCCTTGCTCGAACAACATCACTCCTCCCGATCCGCCACCTCCTGCCGCTCCATTCCGATGGAAAAGAAGCTGCGCCAACCACCAGTCCGCTCAAATCGGCGTACCACCCCAACCCTTGAGCCACCAACTCGCCGTCACAATGCCACCTAAAAGCTGCAGTAAATCCAGTCGCAAGGTTAGAACATCCCAAACCGCTACAAATCTTGTCATAGAACCACCGTCGTTGAACTTTGTTGGAGATGCAGCGGTCACATCTACGCTAGGCGACCAACCTCTAGCTGCTCCGCCCAAAATGAAACCTTTGTTGAAAAGGAACCCTGTTCTTGGATTTTTCCATTTCCACCATCCCACATGTTCCTGAAAATGAAACCCAGCTCTGTTCTTGCATTTCTGCCACCCATCAATTGCAACACCGTTGGTGATCCTGTAGCGCGGGTCACCATCCCCGTGACACCACATGAACCCCCCTATGCCACCACAACAACACCAGCTCCAATGCCCGAGCAACCAATACCACCGGAAAGCTAACACAGTCCATCTCCACTGCCGTGCCCGATCCATGCTTTGCCTAACCAAGCGTCGGCGACACCGATCCAGGAGGAGACAGTGCCTAGATTTCCCCTTGAGCCGGACGCATCTTTTACAAAAAACCAAACCTCCACCGCGCCTTCCCCACACTCCGGCCGGGATTCCCCTCTACTAGAAATCTCCAAAGCTCCATCGCCCAATCAAAATGCCACTAGGCATCCTACAGAGACTCCACGATTTGCTGGAGCCAAGGGTGCGGGAAAGGGGAAGGGGAAATGATAAAGAGAGAAAAAAACAAAAAAAAAACAAAAAAAAAGAAATACAAAAAGGAAATGAAAAATGACCATTTTGCCCTTACAATTGACGCTTTTGACCAAATTTGATACTTTGACCTGAGGAAAGGATCGCGACTTAACAGTTCTATAAGTTTAGGGGATAAAGTGTTTTAAAAAGATAAGAGTCCAAAGGTGAACGATCGTGATAGTTAACAGATCACGAAATTCATTTGCTCAAAATAATAAACATACTGCAAACTAAAGTCAAATGAATAGTTAATAAATTTTATAGATTAATTTGGAAAATACCAATTCAGTAAATTATTTTGTTTCACACACAAATTTTGATTATAGTAGTTTGTTTTTATGTGTTTATTTTAGATAATGTCATGTTTAAAATATAGTCTTGTTTTATACAGTTTAAATTTTATACAGTGACCTTTTTACAATTCTTTCTTGATTCCTCTTTACATTTCCTATCCCTTAGGAAAGAACTCTGCAGGAGATGTGGAGAAAAATGGAAAAGAATTGCAGAAAATTCCCGCCTTAAATTTAGTCTGTCTCACAGGAAACTGCCTCATTGTTAAATTTAAACGTTAATATGTTTCTAAGAACGCATACACTTATAATTGAGGGGTCTCATGATATGTTATTTGTCCATAATCAAGCTTATGGACAAGTCATTGTATTTTGCTTTACTTATAAGCTACATTTGCAAAATTACGTACTAAACTAAAAAATATTTTTTTTATTTTCACATTCAAATACACCTTATTACTTGTTTTATCTTTTAAAATATAATATTTAAAATTTATTAAAAGTTCCAACATTTAAAATAAAAAAATTAAGGGACTTGCCACATTTCCTGAGACTTCCTCTATATAACTACTCTTCAGGGCCGTTTCGTTCAAGCAGGGGAAAGGAAATGAAATCAAAAAAAGAAAAAGAAAAAGAAAGGAAATGAATGATTCTGGATTTCCCAAAATATTTGGTTCAACAGTAGAAAAGGAATCAAGTTTTCCTCCATTCTCTTTGTACCTGTATTGTTCAAAAAAGGAAAACAAACTTTGATTTCTAATTTAATGGTCATATATAATCAAGTAAACTACTTTAACAATATAGAACTAACTAAATCAACCAAAATAATAAATTAAATTATTTATATTATAAAATCATATATATGTTAAAATATTATAATTATGATTTATAGTATAAATTGTAAAATAATAATATTTTTTATGAAACTAATAGTACTATTAATTTTATTAATATTCTATTCATATAAAACCTAAAAATTAAATTTATTATATTGTTTTTTATGTATGATATTAATTTTTTTATCTTAAATGTATTTAAGTTAAAATATATATTACTATTTATATTATAGAATTATAAAATAATAGTATTTATGTAAAAACAATATATTTATTATAAAATAATATAACTATTCTTCAAAGTATAGAGTTAAAAATAATAAGATTTTTTAAACTAAAAAATCAGTTCATATGAAAACTATAGTTTTATATAAATTTGACTCATATGCAACTCAAAAAATAATATCATAATATTTTTATTGAAATAATAATCAAAATATTGTAATTTTTATTTGACAATAAATGCAAAGTATAACTCAATTATGATATATAAAATAAGAACATTTATATAAAATAATATAATTATTATTTATAAAATAAAATAAATAAATTATATATATAAGAAATAATCTATATTTATATTAAAATAATATAACTATTTATATTTTTTTATTACAGGAAACTAAACACAATCCGAATGCAGGATGAGGGGGGAGAATCAGCATTTATCAAAATGAGAGAATTTCAAACTGTGGAAAGAGGAAGGAGAATGATTAAAAATACCAAACAAACATTAACTAACAGATTCATTATACTTGAATACTTTTCCCATTCCGATTTCCCCCAACAAAATAGTCCGATTTCCCATTCCAATTTCCCTTTCGTACTTTAGATAATATCAGTGTTTGATAAATCTGCAATTAGTTCCAATTATAAAATGATAATTTCTCATAATTATAGGAAAAAGACTAATTTAGTCAGGCTCAATACAGCCTTCACTGCGCCTGTGTGACCTAACCAAACTTATTAGTCTAACAACATCTAAAAAATAATTAGAATATCAAACTTATTATAACTTTAAATCTTATTAATGTTCCGCCAATATTTGAATCTAACTTTAACACATAAGTAATTACTAATCTTTCTCAGATGTTTAAATTATGTCAATTTTTTTTCCAGAAAACCCATCTTTTCATATGCTATGATAACACCAGGTTTAACTAGACAAATAGAAATGTAAAACATTTGAGTTGCAATATTAAAAATTTATTAGGCAATGTATAGTAGTTATAAGTTTATGACCCGATTAATATGAGCAAAAAATTTTATTTTAATTTTTTCTAATTTGCATTTTAAATCTTAGTTCATAGTTTATGAAAAGATAACAAACTCTTAAATTATTAATAATTAAATTTTATTTTCAGGAAACTTGTATTGTTGTTAATTAAGTCAAATATGTTGTGGTATCTTCTTGCGACTTCCAATTCTGCAAGTCTGATTCCGCCTCTCATGAGAGCCAATCTAGTTATACATCAGTCAGTTCTGAATTCATGACTAAAAAAAATATGAAATAGATTATATGCATATGTTTATCTAGCCGTTCAAAGTTACATGGTAAATAGGTAACACATTTAATTTATATTATATCAACTACTTTTTTTCATTTAATCACCATTTTTCATGCTACCTCCCACTATCACCAATGTCCATCTTCCCTATAAAGCCAGGTATATGGGCGATACTAACTATGTTGTAGATATTATGTTGCACGTAATTTTTCAAATATATTAATGGTGAATTTTTTTAAGTTACTGCACCTCTAATAAATAGGATACTGGGTTTGATGATTCCAATCACTGTCACGCTCGACTTATAACATGATTCCATTTTTTAAAATATATAATATTTTCTAAAGATAAAAGTAATCTATTTTACTTAGTCCCCTAATATTAAAAAATAACAATGCTATTATCATATAAAATATAGTTATTAAGAATCAATTTAATAAATAAATAAATGTCGTCATAGAAGATTTGTTAAATTAATGATATTTTAAAAATATATTTTCACAAGTATATATTGACTATTTTTAAAATGGTTATATTTTTCCCTTAATTTATAATATATATTATATGAGAAGGTCTCCTGTTAAATCGATTAACAATTAACTTAACCAATCATAAGAATCTCATTTTTTTAAAAAAATTCTAAGGTCAAGTTTTAATTATTTATATGTTGAGATTTAGTTTTAAAAGGTTTTAACAACTATAAGTATCTCATTGCAATAAAAAAAATTATCCTATTAGTAATACTAATTATAAAATGACCCATAACGATTAATTCGTCTAAAATAATTTTTTTGTTATAATATATGTATGTATATACATCTACTCGGATTATAGTATCTGACATTTATCTTTAGAACTATTTAAATCTACCTATGCATGTAATCAGGACTAAGATTCGGCTAGCGAGCTGCAGACTCTGGAATAGAGGCGACGTCGGACGCTGCGGACTGGAGGTGCTGTTGGGCCGAGAGTGCAGCACCGCCACCTGCAGCGTCGCGGTCGTGACCAGCACCAGGGTTTCCACGTACGATCGAGCGGTGGACGAAACCCTCCAAAACTCCATGAATCTTCTAGCAGCGAGAGACGTCATGGCCAAGCTTCCCGTAATAAGTACATGATGGACGCCCGGTGGAGGACTTTTTCAGCTCTGATAGAGCTGACGTACGCCGCAGAATACCGGGCTTAACCTGAGAAGTGAATGTGTCGCATTTGTTAATCAGGGTCTTGTGACACTCCTCTTGAACAACCAACACATAAACTTTGTTGAGAGACGGTAGTGGTTCTTGCACCATAATGCTGGAACAGGGAGTACCAAACGTGTTGTCGAGGCCAAGAAGAAATTGATGAAGGCGCTTGACATCACGTTCAGTCCGCAGCTTGGTCGTGATTTTAAAGGAACAAGTACTACAAAGGCAAGCCTAAAGAGGACATATGTAGTGATCTCATCCCATACTTTCTTGAGTGCCATATAGTATGATGTGTCAGATTTACCACATTGGGGACAATTTGCCAATTATACACGAAGTTGGAGCAGTCGAGGACCATTGCCAATAGAGAAACGATGGCGCAACTCCTCCCAGAGTTCAAAGACAGTCTCTGGATAGGTGATAGAAAAATGAAATGACGAATCAATTGACTAAACGATCCATCTGATCAGCAAAGATTTAACATTGTACCAATCATCAAGGTTAACAACAATGACATTGACCTGGGTGATAAGACCTTCGATACAACCAAGCTAACGCTTTGCATTAAGAGCGTTCTTCATTGAAGTGGTCAATTCCTGATAGTTGTCGCCCTTGAGAACAACTGAGCCCATAGACAAGCCCGGATGATCATAAGGGTGAATGTAGAATGGAGAGGAGTGATTAAGAGGACGCAGAAGGGGCTGAGGGTCGGCGGTCTGCTCGGTTATCAGTGGAGGAGGCAGCTGCGTAACGCCGGCGGCGTCGGTGACCGGGAGTGTGTGTGTGTGTGTGTGTGACGGGGTTGGTTTCGCCAGTGGAGTTCTTTGAGTCTCTGAGTAGCTAATAGTGAGGCTGCAGTGGGAGATTCTGACGGCGGTGTTGGGAGGGTTTTTGGGATCAGGAAAATATTTAGGTATCAGAAAGTAGGCTCTGATACAATGAAAGAAGGAATGCCGAGATGTTTTGGGGTATAATGATTTGATTGATATTCACAGAATGATGGGTTATTAATATATACCCAAATATACACTATATGACTAAATTAACTTCGAAAACTAAACTGTGTAACCTATTAAAACACAAAATCTTGTATTATATTAAATAGACTCGTCCAAATATTCAAAATATTGAAACTTATAGTTGATATTTATGCACATGTTAATTTCCAAATATTATAACTAATGGTTGATTTGTTTAATAGACTTGTCCAAATATTCTAAATATTGAAACTAATAGTTGATAGTTGTGCACATGCTTAATTTCCAAATATGGTGATCAATGGTTGATTTGCTTTTGCGTGTGAACGAACACAATATTGAAACTAACTAGACTGGTGGCTGGTTTTCACGGCATGTATACGAACATAATATTGAAATTAATGGGAATACTAATGAATCTCACATGAAAGATATTGATTTCATAATTACTTTAAGGATTAACACAAAAAGAAGAGGAATGGGAGTAGAAATTAATAATGCAAATCACTTTTCAATCCTAAATTTATATTTTAAAAAAATCCTAGGAGTTCAATACTTTATTGAATAATAAATAAATTTTAATAAGAACCACATCATAATAGATTTTTTTAAGGTGCAAAAAACTTGCACATTAATTGTTTTGACATTATTCTTTAAAAAATTATAAACAGTAACTCGCCGGTTCATCGAATATACAAAGTATTGTTTTAAACAACAAACAATTAGATGTGATTATTTTATAAGGTTAAATTTTGGGAAAAACCTTCTTTCCATAGACATTTGGAAAGATGGGGTTGAATTAAAATTACACAAATGTAAAATATTTTTCATAATATATTTTTTCAAGGTAAAAAAAACTTACACATTAATTGTTTTGACATTATTATTAAAAAAATTATAAACGCTAACTCGCCGGTTCATCGAATACACAACGTCTTGTTTTTAACAACAAACTATTAGATGTGATTATTTTATAAGGCAAAATTTTGGGAAAACCCTTCTTTTCATTGACGTTTGGAAAGACGAGTTCAAATTAGAATTATAGAAAGGTAAACGGCTTTAGTTGCAATATTAAAATTTATTATGCAACGTGTAGTAGTTATACGTTTATGACCCGATTAATGCAACCCGAAAATTTTATCTTGATTTATTCTAATTTGCAATTTAAACCTTGATCTTTCCATAACTTATGGAAATACCGTCTTTCAACAGATGAACTTTTCCATTTATTGCAATAAGATTATCACAATTTTAAAAATCTTTTACATATCGTAAAATATAAATAATGATAATATGACCTTAAAAGTTACCGGATCGATGCTTGTTATAATTGGGCTAACCGTTAAGTGGTCTACCAGAGACATCTTCCATTGAATATTATTATTTTTATTTATTAAAATAAGTGTAAATACAAAAAATAAAGTTTTAGGAAAGAACGTCTTTCCATATGTTTATGGAAAGTCGAGATTTAATTAGAATAATAGAACGGTAAAATATTTTAGTTGCAATATTAAAATTTTATTGTGCAACGTGCAGTAGTTATAAGTTTATGATTTGATTAAATGTAACTCAAAATTTTTATTTTTATTTTATCTAATTTACAGTTTAAACTTTGGTGTTTTATAACTTGTGGAGAGCCGTCTTTCCCTAAACGGACTTATACAAAAGTTGAATTATTTATATGAAATAGAATAGCAAATAAAAGAAGATATACCAAACTAACTTTTATATTTAAGAAGTAAGTAAACGAGATATGGTGTTGACACATCAGTTGTTAAATTAGATGCGATGTTCGATTTGTATTAGGGTTTTATATCAAAATTTATATAACTCTGGTTGAAAAACAGAAAGTTTTGTAATAAGTACGTTGGATTGGATTGAACGTCCAATCACATTTTTAACAAGTGTCAATGAAGTGAAAAGTTGAAAATATTTTTTATTTTCTAATTTTTGTAAAACTTATTTAACACTTGTGAAAATATGATTGGACCCGGGGAGCACCTTGCTATCATGAAAACGTCAGCTGTTACCATAGTAGCTGCATGAATCAAAGCGGATACTCACCCAACATACTTATTTTCTTAACATATAAAAAAAATTGGTAAAAAAAAGAAACTGAAGAAAATATAGCGTGGCATAGTTAAAAATACTGTTGCTTATTTAATCACAATAATTTCGGTTGAGAATAATCGACTGTTGACTTTTATGAGAAAACACAAACAAATGTTTTATAAGTGAACTTTCATGGATTATCACGAGAATTGAACGGCAGTTTCCTACTCGTGACTTTAAACGATATTTCAGTGTCTTCCTAAATTTCCATTCGACAAGAAACCATAGTTTGTCGCTACTACAAATATGAGCTATTTTAATATTTTCCTTGCAATATTTATTTAAAATATTACAATAGTTTATAAAGTATTACTTAAATCTTTGAAAAATGTTACATAAATATAGAAAAGTGTTATCTAAAATTTAAAAGGTATTACATTAGATCTAATGTAACATCACCTAAGGTAATACTTATAAAAATGTTATAATATGCTCAAATGTTACAATAGCACCTAAAGTAACACTTTTACAAGTATTACCTTAGGCGATATTACATTAGAACTAACGTAACACTTTTAAAATTTAAGTAGCATTTTTCAATATTTATGTTAACACTTTTCAAATGTTTAAGTAACACTTTATAAGTTTTTGTAACATTTTAAATAAGTGTTGAAAGGAAAGTGTTACATTAGTCTTAGTTTGTAGTAGTGTGTTATTATAAATATTAATTATGCTAAAAATCTTAATCATCTTTAATAATATCAATTATGCTAAAAATCTTAATCATCTTTAATAATATCAATGAATAAGGTTGTTCAATTAACAGTCAAAATGTACGGATCGATAGGTTATGATCGGCTGTGATGCAAAAATCGCCTTCATTAATTTGGATCTATTAGTGTCCATTAATTGGCCACAGAGAGGAGATTGGAACCTACAATTGAGATTTTGTATATTAAAATATGAGTATCAATCTCTCAATAATTTAGGTTAGGTACACTATTGAAAAACATACACTAAGCCACCCGTATCTAAGGGAAGGAATCAGTGCTGAATTGATGATAGGTACTGTTTTTATGAGGAAAAAAATTGGTGTCTGTGTTCATTTTCAGCACTGGAAAAAAAGATATCGGTGCCAAAAATCGGTAGCACTAGGAGAAAACTTATCAGTGCAAGAATCCAGTGCCTATGTTGAAAATGGGTATGGGATTTCATTTTTTTTCGCACCGGTAGTGTTAAATATTGGCTGATTATCAGTGCTGAAACCGGTGCCTATGACTGTAATAGTGTTTTTGGCGCGTATAAAATTGGTATGAAAATCCCATTACCTGTATGTTGGCTTTGTGCCGGTGCCTATGTAAAATCATAGCACCACGATACAATGTACCGGCACCACAAAACAATGCCACTATAAAAAAAAAGGGCTAGGAATTTTTTAATTTTTAGCACCTATAGTGTTAAAATGAACTGTGCCGGTGCCTATGACCGGAATAGTATTTTTGGCGGTTAATATATGGTGGGAAAAACTCTAGCATTGGTATATAGGCAGAATAGTGGTGCTAGAAGAGCATTTAAAGTTCACATACCACTATTAATTGGCGGGTAAAAAGTAGGTTTTTGGCAGGAAGATTCATTAATAGTGTTTTTCTGAAGGGTTATAGCATTGAATGCTCATCCACAAATGTTAGATCTTAAATTATCTGCATACTATTGATGATAAAATATGTCACAAATGGTTTGTATGCATATATCTTGTTTGTTTAATCATGTTAATGAGACTTGCATTGATGTAAAGAATGTGATTTTTTTTGCTACATTTGTTAATGTCATTAATACCTTGTTTAGAAATGTGAAATTGTTGGATAAGTTTTGAATGTAGTGATATGAGTTGCGCGTAAGGTTTTTCAAATTGATTTTAAATGTTTAGAAAACTGCGTAGCTATGATCATTGTGTGGAACTATAATTGTTGCACATTCATTAATTTGTAGAGATGGAACGTGCTATTGAGAGGTGTAAGCATGTGTATTGCAACGTTAGTTGGATGAGCAAAGAATATGTTGTTTTCGTGGAGGAGTTTTTAGAGCAGGTATTTGGTTGTGAGAAGCGAGTCTTATGTCCTTGTCATGATTGCAAGAATCGTAAGTGCAGTGGTGATAAAGACATGGTGAAAATCCACTTGGTTAGAAGAGGATTTCAAAAAGATTATTTGCTTTGGACATTTCATGGTGAGAAGGCACCATCGGAGGTGGTTGTTGATAGTGAAGGAGAGTATTTCCGAGATGTAAATTTAGATGACATGTGCGAGGAGGTTGTCGATGAATTTATGGGGAGGCCAGAGGTTTTGTCAAATTTCTTAGATGAGAAGGACAGACTGTCGTATCCCAGTTGCAAGAAGAAAAACACGGTCATGTCATATTGATAGAATTGTTTAATATGAAAAGTGGTGGTTCATGGAGCGACACTAGCATGATAAGTTGGTAAAGTTTTTGAATGAGTGGCTTCCCTCCAGTAGCGGGTTACCGGAAAACTTCTACAAAGCGAAGAGAATTCCATGTCCGATGGATATGAAGTATAAAAAAAATACATGCTTGTCCCAAATATTATGTTTTGTACATGGGTGATTAGGAGAAAGAGGTGTCTTTCCCCCCGTATGCCACGTGTCACGCTACAAGAAAAGGATAAATGTGGTTGTCGATGGTGATGTTGTCGTAAAGTTAAGGAAACGGGTACCTGCGAAATACATGTGGTATATTCCAATTATTCCGAGACTGGAGAGGTTGCTCAAGAATGCCAATGATGAAAAGAACATGATGTGGTACATGGGAAGAGGTTCTCTTGAAGATGATATGATTCGTCATCCAGCAGATGCGGACCAGTGGAAGAGGTATTATAAGAGGTATCCTGATTTGCAAGTGAGCATAGGAATTTGAGGATGGCTTTTTGACTGATGAAATGAACCCATTCGGCAACATGTCCCCGAGAAACAGTTCATGGACGGTAATGTTGGTCATATACAATCTGCAAGCCTATTTTTGTATGAAGAGGAAATATGTGTTGATGCCCTTGTTGATTTCTGGACCAAAACAACCCGAAAATGACATCAATATGTATATGGAACCATTAATAGAATATTTGAAGGTACTATGGTCTAACGATGTCGATATGTTTGATGGTTTTAGAGCATCAAATTTCAACTTGAATTCAATGTTTTTTTGTACCATAAATGATTTTCCAACATACGGAAACCTTTCAGGTTATGTGGTGAAAAGGCACAAGGCGTGTCCCCTGTGTGAAGAGTTCACAAATTCCCAAAAGTTGAAGAATGGTCGCAAGATAGTGTATTTAAGTCACTGAAAATTCCTCCCGGTGAAGTAAAAATTGTGTGAGGACACATTTTAGTTTGTTGGTGGACATGAGGTTAGAAAGGTGCCATGACCATTGAAGGGGGTTTCCATTCACAACAAGGTGAAGAAATCGAATGTTATTCTTCGGAAAAAGATGAACAAGGAGGGTGCAACACCTAATGGACCTTTGAAGAAGAGGTCGATTTTCTTTGATTTATCTTACTGGGAGAATTTGGAAGTTCGACATTTTTTGTATGTAATGTACGATGAAAATAATGTGTGCGGGAGTTTGATTGGGACAATACTTAACATTCCCAGGAAGACGAAGGATAACTTGAATGCGCGGATCTAGCCACGGAGGTGAGAGGGAAGCGAATGTACTTTCCTCCTTACCCATACAATATGTCAGTGGATGAGAGGAGATCGGGTTGTGAGTGTATCCAAGGGAGGAATGTACCATCCGACTACTCTTCTTATATTAGTCGATTTGTGAATAATGATTTGTGTATGAACGTCTTGAAATCACAAGATTGTCACGTTATCATGCAACAATTGTTTCATGTTTCCATCTATGGTGCTATAGAGAAGGATGTGTAATTTAGCATTGTGCGAATGTGATTCTTATTCAACTCCATTTGCCGGAAGAATATATGCAGGCAAGCGCTTGTGTGTTGGAGCGGGAGGGGGTTTTAGTGTTATGTCAGTAGGAGAAGTACTTTCCTCTGTCCTACTTTGACATCATGGTTCACCTAGTAATTCATTTGTTTAGGGAAATTAAATTATACTTTCCAGTAGGAATGCATTGGATGTACCCATTCAAGCGACACATGGGTGTTTTCAAAGGTTACATTCACAATCGAAGCAGGTTGGATGTGAGCATCGTGCAAGGTACGTGACCAAGGAGATCATTGAGTATTGTACTTTGAACTTAGTTGGTAAGAAATTGGTGGGATTACCTTAACAAGAGCACTTTGGTTGGGAGAATGGGGTTGCACATTCAAAGGTACACTTTATTCACCTTTCAATGCTAAGTTGACGATAGTTCACCTTTATGTTTTATGAAACGGTAGCGAGACTGCAATCTATGTTCAAGAGGACATGTCACATTTACAAGAACTATATCCAGATTGGCCTTTGAATAAAATACAGCTGGAACAATCTTCCACTTTTGTGACTTGGTTTTATAATCGCTGCAATGTGGACGACATGCCTAGTAAACTTTATGCATATTCAAGAAGGTCAAACTGCATTATCAGAAGATACCAATGGTATGATATTAATGGATTTATTTTTGCAACGGCTGAGAAGGACAACAAGAGCACAACGCAGAATAGTGGTGTATACACTAAATCAGAATCAATGTGGCACTCTAGCAAGAAAGATAAAAATCCATTATTGCAACGATGGTCTTTTACGGGGTGATTGAGAAGATTTGAGAGTTGGATTACGTTGAGTTCAAAGTTTTCGTATTCAAGTGCTGGTGAGTTGATAGTAGAGGCAGGTTTCATATGAAAAAACCCACGGGTTTCACATTGATGGACCTAACTCAAGTTAGGTTCAAGGATGACAAGTTCATCTTATCAGCCCAGGCACGCTAGTTTTTTTTTATGTTCGAGATCATAGGAATGAGAAGTGTCTTGTCGTCCTACATGGGAAGAAGTTCTACTTCAAAGAGGAGATTTATTTCCATGTTCGAGTCGAATGTCTTGAGTTTCCATCTGTATTTTCAAGTTTGGAGGACATGGTTGGAGCTTTAGTAGGTAGACCATCACATGACGATGGATTGTGAGTAGATGAGAGTGGTCAAATTATTGGGGGTGATGTTGTCTTGAAAAAGAAAAACAATGGTGAATCTTATCAACTTAAATGTAATTATTATTATACTTTTGTGTACTCCCCAATGTCCTGTCTATTCAACAAATTGACATTCATATATGAATTTGGGTTTAGTTCGGTTGTAGTGTCGCACGGTTCTATTTTATCCTTTAGTTTTTTTTATGTTTGTTGATGTGGTATTTCTGGTCAGGCTAAATGGCTGATAACCGACGTATGGTCAACGTGAACCTGCGAGAAAGGTCCCGAAAGTGATTCCGGGGAAAGAGCTCAGACAATCAAGTTAGTTCCTTCCTTAAGAGAATTGTTATTTCTCAGTTCAGTGTCATTTACCCAAGCCAATGTTGCTCTCCTTGTATTTATAGTAGACTACAATCATGGCTCCGCATTTCTAGGGATTTAGATCATAGGTTGCATCATGGTTTCCATAATCTCGGTTCGCGGTAGAGTCTTAGACGTGACTCCGTCTTTCTCGATTCGTGGCTGAGTCCTCTTGGACAAGACTCCACCTTTCTCGGTTCGTGGCTAAGTCTTCTTGGTCATGACTACATCTTTATCGGTTTGTGGTTGAGTCTTGGGTTGGGCCTAAAGGCCAAAACTTCGAAATCGTGTGCTACGTATACACCATAAGCCCCCCTAGCAATGAAGTTTATGCAACACGAAGCGATGACTGTGTCGAATGTGTGCGAACTATTGTTTTCTTTATTTTCTAAACTGTAATAACACGTTTGTTTTTCTTCACAAAGTGTTGCATGCTTCTTGGCTATATTTCTGATTTTGTTGGGATGTCTAGATTTTGAATTTTGAATTTGAATTTGAACGTATAGGACTTATGATAGGCTTAGCTGTTGCGATCTTGTTTCTCTAAGACGAGATTTCTTTCCTCATTATTCGCTACGCTGTTTCGAATTTTCTCACCTGTCATTATCTTTTCTTCCCTTATAAGTGCCTCAAATTTAATGACTTAAATCCGTCACTGTTCAGTGTATCACCTATTCATGTACCGTAGCCGCCTTATCGTATTCCGAAAAGGGTAGCTTACTTTTTTCCGAATTCCATCATTGTGTTTCCGGCTGATTTAACTCCTCTTTTTTGACGTTTCAGTGTCTTTCTTTAAATACCGTGTTTTATTGGCTCCTCAATCATTTCAATATTTCATCATCATCTTCTCCTCTTATTGTTCCTGTGCATCGTCATTCTCTGACAACTCGTAAGTTTCTTTATCTTTACTCCTCTTTCTCTTTGAATTATTTTTTGATTGTGAATTTGTGCGGTGTATCTGCTCTACCAATTTTTTTAACTTTTGGTCTAGAAGTTCTTCGATTGTCTTCTCCTGCATTTCTTCTTTTGATTTTTACCGAAATATACTATATGTGACTCTAATTAATAAGGTTTTCATCTAAATTTTAGGAGTCGTCTCTGCCCAAATGTCTACCTCTAGTCTTGTTGATTCTCCTGTAGAAGATGTCCGGATTGATGATGTTAACTCTGGGGAGGATTCCGATCATCCCACTAATTATTCTGCCATTAATAGCATTTTTTCCGATGATTGCTTAGAAAATCTAAAAACTAATTTTTCTTTTGAGCTCAGAGCTCCTGTTATCTCTGAGAGTGTTTGCATTCCTCCCGCTGGATACATATCTTGCTATTTAGATTATCTTAATTTTAGACTTTTTCCCCTCTCCCTCAGCATGTCATAGATTTTATCTTATCTTATCAAATAGCATTGTCTCAGTTTCACCCAAAGAGTATCGCAATCATTGTGGGTTTCCACTATGTGTGTACCCAAGCCCATCCCCTTTTCGGCTGACTTGTTCTGTAGCTTGTATCAGCTTCGTAATGTGAAAAATTAATCCGAAGAATTCACATTTTATCCCATAATTCCCACTGTTGTGTTCGTCAGTGGGTTCCCTAGTAATTGCAGTGTGTGGTGCAATTTTTTAATGTAAAACTTAATGATGAGTGCGTGCAGACCCTTCTAGTTTAGAACTATAATGTTCCCAAATCCAAACTTCCTAAGCTGGGGGTTCGACTTACTGCTAATTTTGAATTTTTATTACAGCTTAGCGAACACTCGACAAGTCTGTGCCATGCTGAATCAGATAGTGAAGATTTTTGTTTGTTGTTATCTTGTAGGTTCCCTATTTCGCAAGCGTAATTTTTATCCCTTGTTTTCTTACTGCTTAGTTGTGTATGCCTGCTCGCCTAATCTAAATTTTATGTTGAATTGTAGTCATGGATCTAGTCGTGCGGAACATTGACAGTTCATTCATCACCGATGATGAACCTGAAGAAATGGAGAATGTTTTAATCCCTCCACAGGACACTGATGGTGATGATGTCTCATGGAATAACCTTGCATAGGTGAACTCCTAATTAGCGCAAGTTGAAGACAGGGTACCTACTGACGAAGAGGTGTCTGTGTTTGGTGCTGACGCTATTACTCAAGAAAAAATTAAAAAGCAAAATGACCGGAGTGGTGGTTTGTATACTGCATTAGAGCCTTCTTAGAAAAAGGTTCGGACTAGTCATTCATGTTTTAAACCTGCACCATGAAGTGGTAATTTGTTCGCAGAAGGGACTGTTACCGCCACTTTTTCCAAACTCCCTCTCCACGAGTCGCTGGTTGCGGTATGTTCATTATAGCTTCCTTTTTAAGTGACTTTGTCTTATATTAGTACACTTTCATTATGATATCTGATTATTGTATTTTATTGTGTACTTTTCTGACAGATTTTATAAGATTGGTGAGAGTTTGTAGCTTGTTGGCGAACCGATTGAAGTTTTTCCAAGGAGGAGGATTCTCTGTTAGAGAAGTATAAGGTTAGCGAGAAGGATCGCAAGGCTATGAAGATCTCTCTTAAATCAGCTAAGAAGCTTGCCCAAGCTGCTGAAAACAAAGCCCATAAGCTCCGCTTTGAGTTAGAGGAGATGTACACTAAGGGCTCTTCTTCTCCCAGTTATTCTCAAGTTCTCTCCAAACGTCTTTTTAAGACGAAGTCCTTCTTCAACCTTTTTGAATAATTTTCTAGTTCTACTTGCAATGTTGGTCGGTTGGTTTTCTAAGCATGTAAAAGGGGAGAGTTCTGGTTGGTTTTCTAAGTTATGAATTGAAAGACAACACAACTATCAACGTGAAATAATTATGTTATCATGCAACAAGCTACTGAAAAGATGGTAAAATCACAATTAACAAAGCCTTGGGGGCAATCGATTCTCACTTCCAAACCTCTTATAGATCTTAGACTCATTCACTCATTCATTCATATTAATTGCATATGGGGAATGTTATCACTTCCATTTGAAGATCAACATTCATTTATTCTTAGTTAGTAATTTTTAAAGACGTTCAACGACCATTTTCAAAACTCATTGATAAGCACTTTAGACAAACAACGCCTAAAGGTATTTTTATCAATGACCTTATATACTAAGAACCATAAATTTGATAACAACTACAAGCATTAAACCAAATGCCTAGCCATTTAACCAAACAAAGC
>JAULKM010103428.1:0-25246 GCA_032355605.1 Rubia tinctorum | reverse complement strand
TCTAATATTTGCCCTTATATGTGTAAACCCTTAGGAAAATTTCTCTTTTTGTGGACGACCCCGACTTGCCATTATCTGTTTAATTATAGTTATGAAGCAATTAGGGATTGAAAATAGTAAATTTGAGATGTATGGCGACGACCTCCCATTAGTTTATCCCAATTTTGTTTTTGACACTATTTAGCCTATCCCAAAGAGGCAAATTGTTCGACTGCTGACTGCTTTTCAATTGTTTATCCCACTATCATTATTTTATACCATCACATGTTGCGTGATATTATTAATTAAAATATTGAGATTAACTTTTTTTTAATTTTAAAGTTTAGTCATCAAAGAAAATTATATATTATGAAGTGAAATAACTAATTTAGTTAGAAACCCTTAAATATTGAATAAAATAAATATTAATTATTTTTATAATATTTCATTCAAATATTTAAAAAATAATTATTTATAAGTTGATATTGATTTTAAAAAGTTATCATAATTATATGTATCTCATTGCAATAAATAAAAGTAAATGTTAAATGACTTTACTAGTCTCACTAATTATAAAATATACTTATTTAACAATTAATCGGTCTAAAATAAAAATTTGTCATACATTAATAAATAAAAAAATATGTATACATATTTCTATCAAAAGTACTATATCATTGTATAAATAATTCGAACATTTTGTTATTTCATATTATGTGTTTTTTTTGGATTTTCTTTAGTGATGTGTGTATGTATGGTACAAAGAGATATTTTATGGTTTTAAATATATTTTTATAATTTATATATTTTAAAATTTTATGATTGATTATATATATTAAATATATGTGTGTGTATGGTACAATAAGATATTTTATGGTTTTAAATATATCTTTAGAATTTATATATTTTAAAATTTTATGATTGATTATATATAGTAAAGAATTAAAATCAGTAACATATTATAATATTAATATGTTATTTTTAGACAATTTGGGTTTAGTTAGTCAAAATTACTTAAATATTTCCGGTTGACAGCACTATCCAAAAGCAAACAATTTCTATTATATGGTGTTTGGGAAAAATTACTTCAATATCTCCGGTTGGCAGCACCATCCAAAAGGTAACAATTTCTATTATATAGTGATTAAGATTATAATATTTCATTCAAATTAATTAAAAATTATTTATTTATTGTTGAGATTCATTTTAAAAGGTTATCACAATTATATGTATCTCATTGCAGTAAATGAAAGTAAATGTCAAATGACCTTATTAGTCTCACTATGTATAAAATATACTCATTTAACAATTATTCGGTCTTAAACAAGACTTTGTCATACATAAATAAATAAATAATATGTATACATATTTCTGCCAAAAGTACTATATCATTGTATAAAAAAATTCGAACATTTTGTTATTTTAGATTATGTGTTTCTTTTGGATCTTCTTTAGTGATATATACATGGGCGACGACATTAGAGGCCCTCCAACTCTTCTCATCGTTCACCTTTGGCCCCCATATATTTATTTTTAATACTCTTGCCCCTTGAACTAACAAAAGTGTTGAGTCATGTCCCTTCTGTTTGGTCAATCTATTAAAGAAGAAATCAATACCGTTAATTTCTGAATTTTTAACAAAATGGAGGGTACAAAAGACTTTTCATATTTAATTTAGTTATAATCCAGCCCTTGCTCTTCTTTTCTTATTCGAGTTCCTCCTCGCTCTGCAATTCCTGTCGATAAATCGTCCCTCTCCCGTCGAACCACCGCCACCTCCGCCATGAACTTCGACATCTTCCGCCACCACCGCCATGAACTCCGACGTCTTCCTGATCGACGACTATTGTTCTTCGACCGGCGGAAGACTCTGAAATCCCAGCGGCAATGTCCGACAAATTTGATATCATGTCGGCAAGATTAAATATGCATCAATTATTAAGGCGGAGATGAGACCACTGGTCTCTGCAAAATCTGGGTGGAGAAGATTTGCCAAGGACACAAGGAGATCATATAGGGATTCAAACAAGCTGAAGAAGATGATGTGGAAGGGGGATGACCTGGGTTGGGCGTCTTCCGCCACCGCCGCCATGAACTCCGATGTCTTCCCCATTGAAAGGGAAATCCAATTGCAACAATTATGGCGCAGCCCTTTCTCTTCCTCCCGTTGCCACTCCCGACAACGTTGTTTCAAAACCTGCGCCACCACTCCAAAGTCCACGGAAGGAGGCGGCGTGTGCGCCTTCCCACTGCTACCGCCTTTTCTCTCCCTCCTGCTACCATTTCTGACACCCTGGTTTCAAAGCCCGCATCACCACTCCAAGAAAGTCAGTGTGTGTAGAGTTGAGGTATGCTTTTGGGGAGATGGGTTTGGCTTCCATGCAAGTGAATCTATAGTTGTCTTCCGTGGGAGAAGAATTGTGTGTGGTGGATTGAAGGAGAGGGTGAGATGGTGAGTGTGGTGGGCGGCGGTCCCGGCGGATTCAGTAGCGGGAAAGGGAGGGGAAGGGAAAATAAAATGAAAAATAAAAAGGGGGAAAAGAAAAGTTAAAAGGGGAAAGAAAATAGAAAAAAAATGGGAAAATAAAAAGGGAAAGGTGGAAATGACTATTTAACCCTTAAATTTGGCTTTTGACCGAACTTTACACTTTGACTGAACGGAAGGGCTACGATTCAACACTTTTTTTTTAGTTCAAGGAACAAAAATATTCAAAAAAATAAATTGGGGACCAAAGGTGAACGATGGGAAGAGTTTGAGGGCCCTTGAAGTCGTTCGTCCTATATATATATATATATATATGGTACAATAAGAAATATATGGTTTTGAATATATCTTTAGAAGTTATATATCTTAACAAGTTATAATTGATTATATATAGTAAATAATTAAAACCAATAACAAATTATAATATTAGTATGTTAGCAAGTTATGATTGATTATATATAGTAAGGAATTAAAATAAGTAACATAATATAATATTAATATGTTATTTTCAGACAACTTGGGTTAAGGTTAGTCAAAATTAATTCAATATCTTTGGTTGACAGCACCATCCAAAAGCAAACAATTTCTATTATATGGTGTTTGGGAAAAATTACTTCAATATCCCTGATTGGCAGCACCATCCAAAAACAAATAAATTTCTACTGTATGATGTTTGGGAATTAATGAATTTGTAATCTCTTATGTGCGCCTTCATTTTAAAATAAATCAAAATGCTCATTTCATCATGAAATAGTCTTATTATTCACTTTACAGTCATGCATACAAGATGTCGCACATGTATATAATAACTTTTATTTTTGATTTAAAAAACATTACTCAATTTTTTAATTATGAATCGAAATCGTAACAACTGAAGATAAAAATCCATCTTCGATTTTGGTTTCTAACAGAATCAAAAGTAACTTTTGATATTAGTTCATTTCAATCAACCGTGGATGCGACATTGAGTCCAGCAAAGAGCGTTGCAAATTGAGTACGTTCCGAGTAATATAAGACATTGTAATTTTGAAATATCCTCTCCCTAAATCTTAACGACTGAGTGTCGTATGATCGAATTGGGCTATCGGTATGGAGAAGAATGGAGAAGATTAGCGTTTTGTGGGAGAAATGAGGATGAGATAGGGATTACCTAAGCATACAAATATAGTAAGAGAGAGATCTAGGGTGAGGGAGTAGGGAACTTCCTCTGTCCCAACTGGATTTGCAGCAACAGAAAGAGGGAGTAAAATTTTTAACTTTATTAACTCTCAACAGTACCCCTCTTTTCCCACCACCCACCACCCATCACCGCAATCCTTCTTCTTCTTCCACCACTACAACCATAGCCATACCCAACACTAACACTTCCCTTCTTCCACCACCCACCGCACCCCTGCAACTTCCACCACCACATTCGCACAAAACCACCCCCCCCCCATCCGTGCAACTTCCACCACCACTGCCGCCACCGCACAAAATTCCCCCACCCATTGCAACTTCTGCCACCACCACACAAAACCCCAATTAAAATAAAAATTCAACCCTAATCTAGCTCAACAAAACCCGCACGAGAGTAGGGAATGAGGGAAATTCAAAGTAACGAGATGAAGAAGATGAATCGGGAAAAATGAAGAAATTGAATCAGAGAAGGACTGGGAGGAGTAGCTGCCGGAACTTCGTCACTGGAAGGATGGAATAGCAAGGCTGAGGAAACCGGCTGGCAATGGTTGAGGAGACCCATTTATGCACCCGAAGGATAGGTCTCTATTTTCAATTTAGGAGTTTCCTAAAAGAGACCCATTTCTATTTCCAAGGAAGAGAGTAAATAGGGAGTGTTTTAGGGGTAAAAAATTCTTTTATTGTGCTGAAACTTTTTTCAAAAGGAAAGAGTGCAAATATATCTAGGACGTCCCAGAAGGGAATGAATACAAATTCAGTTGGGACGGAGGGAGTACATAATGACGCTTCAATTTAAGTGGTGTACCACTACAAGAAACAACACATTTTACTTCACCTTTTTAACCTAAGTTTTTCGCCTTAGGTCAAATAACCGAAATAAAAAATTTGTTTACCTCGAATATATTTTTCAAAGTAAAAGACATTATCTATCTCGATTATTAAATAACCGACATTATTTATCTCGGTTCTATGATAAATGAGGTAAATATTATTAAAAACCGAACTAAAAAGTGCAACCGACGTAGGCACGATGTCAGGAACATGTGGTTGACCTAGTAGTATTAGTCAATCATGAGATGACTGACTTCGCACTAACCATTGGTTTGTCCAAATTGCTCCTGATGCTAAGAGCCAACGTCACATCTGTCGGGATTTAGTTAGTAAGTTTTGGTCCTTTGACCAAATTAAATCATAACACCAAAACATTTCTCCAACATTCCAAGAGGGCTGTAGAAAATCTAATTCCTCATTGTTGAAGGATGGAAATAGGGTTTTGGGTTGTGCTAACTCGTCATTCAATTAGCAAGTAAGTATTCCAATACCTAAATTTGTATTTTCATCTTCAATTTGTGTTAAGGATAATTCATATGAGAGGATGTGTTTAACTATAGGATGATTGAATTTAGGCATTGCATATGTGTATGGGAACATGATAATTAAGGTTTCAGTGACATATATGTGTATATGTGTTACTCTAATTAATCTATATATGCATGGAATCCATGAATTGAATTAATGTAAGTGTATGTATTTGTTGCTAAGATAAGACCCTAAAGAATGTGTACTTATAATTATATTTTAGGAATGTTTATGGATAAAACTCATTGTTTTGATGAAGATCGAACAAGTGAGGAGTAATAATATTTTGTAGCTAACTTTATTATATATGCATTTGCAAATTTCACGAATGAGAATTTTTCCTATGCATATTGTCCTTGCAAGAAGTGTCGGAACACCGCTATTCATGAAGATGCAACTGGTTTGAAGGATGGTTTATTTATATCCGATTTTGATCCAACATACAAAATTTCATTTTTTTTTCATGGGGAGAATGTGGATAAGCATACTAGAAATGAAGTAGATGCCAAGAAGGATGATAGGATGGATGAGTTGGTTGAGGAGATTGTGAAGAACTACAGTGGAAATCCAAAAATGCTTTTAGTTTTGCACGGGCATAGTGAAAAACTTTTATACGATGAATGCCCCGAAGGAATGACAATATTGAAAGCTACGTTACAGCTAATGAATGAGAAAGCTATGTATTCCTATTGTGATGTTGGGTTCTCTGGTTTGTTGAAAGTGTTGAAAGAAATGCGTCCTGGTGGCAATAGACTACAAGAAACGGTCTATGAGGTGAAATAAGTACTATGTCTGATGAACATGGACTATGAATAGATACATGATTTTCGGAACGATTGTCTCTTGTATGGGGGGATCAATTGAATGCGGAGGAATGGCCTAAATTAAATGCTCCAAGCTTCAACTTTAAAGGAGGAGGATGGTGATGGAGAAAATGGAAATCGGTAGACAAAGAAGGTTCCCATCAAGGTTGTTTGGTATCTAACTATTATTCCTCGGTTAAGAAGATTGTTTGATAATCCCGAGGATGAAAAAAAATTTGAGTTTCCATGCATATCGGACAATGGTTGATCCTGAAGTCATTAGTCATCCGGTTGATGGTAATTAGTGGAAAAAGATAGATGCGGCATTTCCTGTCTTTGGGAATGAGCCATGTAATTTGAAGCTTGGTTTGTGCACGAATGGAATAAACGTGTATGGTAATATGAGCAGCAATCATAGTTTGTGGTCGGTGATGGTAATGATTTGAAACTTGCCCCCCATGGTTGAGCATGAAAAGAAAGTACATTATGTTGTCTCTAATGATCTATGGTCTGAAGCAACCTAGAATCGATATTGATATGGAAACTTGTCTGGCTATTCAGTTAAAGGTCAAAAGGAATGCCCAATTTGTTTAAAAGGAACAGATTATTTTCAATTGAGGCATGAAAGTAAGACAACGTATCTTGGGCACCGGGAAATGGCTTCCTAAAATCCTTGAATGGGACACACACCGATACAAAAAATAGTGGCGTTAGCTTAGTTGCAGAAACATTACATGTAAACAACGTAAAGGATAAGAATCCTGTCTATGGGAACATGTCATACTATAGCGTGATTAAGGAAATATGAGAACTCGTCTACACAAGATTCAGGGTCCCACTTTTTCAAATGCAAATGGATTGATAACAATGCCGGTGTATCGATGGACGAGCTAGGTTTTACAGTTGTCGATTTGAGCAGGACACGTTCTACTTGCGATCCTTACATCTTTGCTTCAATGGATACACATGGGTTTTATGTTGTTGATCCTTGTGATTCTAGAAAACCAGTGGTCATTCACGGGAAAAGACAATTTGTGGGAGAGGTTAGTCCATCTTCACTGTCTGATATTATTCCACTCACTCTACCCAACACCAGTAGTGTTGGCAATGATGAGATATTCAGGGTGGAGCTAGCATTGAGGAGGGACCACGAAGAAAGCGTGTGGATTGATAAGCACCCCAAATCGAAGAAGCGGGAGAAGAAGACATAGATTGGGTCTAGATATCATTTTAACTTACCTTGTTGAATGTTTATAGGCTGGTTCATGGTTTAATGTAATTGGTAAATCAATTGTTTTTTCCATTTTATCTGAAAAATTAAGTAATGATTGGGAAGGGAAACATATAAAATCGCACAACGTCTCGATAGACTAATCGATTTATACAACATGATGGATAAAACATCGCACATACTACTCAAGGAAAAAAAATCATGGAAGACATGTGAAACAGAGATGGCGACATCTCAAATACAATTGGTAGATAATTCGGTAAGAGCAAATTCAGTATGCCGATGTCGCACCTACCCCTCGATCCAAACCGGTTCATAAATCCACTTAATTCAATTATTTCATGAGATGTACTTTCTAGTCAGTAACCCATCAGACTAACCAAAATTATATGTGCAAATAAAGTGTGATATCGCATTGGTACAACATACCTAGAAAATCATTACTGCTTAACCAATTCGACCAGAACTTGGAATGAACCATCTAAAGTCTTATTCCAAGTTCACAATAAAAATACATAAATTTTACAAATAAAATTGATAAAATGAAATCCAAATAATTCATAACGCAAAATCATTATGCCATATAATACACAAATTGAACATCCTAACAGATCACAAATTTATCCAAATCCATAACATCCCAATACAATCATAACACACATTCATCAATATACGACATGGAGATCATTGGGGTGCTTGGATGTCACAATATCTTCTTCCGTTGAACTACTACCATAGTCTTGCATTTTAGCCTGATCGGACTCATCGTAGGAAGACCTGGACTCGCCACTGTTGGACTATGTTGCATCATCATCAGTGCTCATCGCATCATCGTCATCCTCGGCCCTCTCCACCTCAGCGGGATGTGACTGGTGCTCATGTGTATCAATCTAGGGGTCCACATGAGGTGAATTAATAGCATCGCTAGCCTTCAGCTCTGCCTCTTTGGCCTTCATTTGGCACACATTGTGGTTTGTGCACTATGCTAGGGCCTTAGTCTTAGCCACATTCTTCAAGAGCATAGGCCAGGAATTATGTTTCATCATTTTTGGAATAATAATATGTTAAATTATTTCTAAATTAAGAAATTTATATATTAAAATTTTGGAATAACAAAAAAATCATAATATATTTCATACTCGATCGTGGGACAGGAGTGGCAGGGGCATGATGCCCTGATGTGGAGGTCGATGGAGTAGCCTCGGTCCAGACATGAGAGGCACATCAATATTTCCCTTGGGGACATTAAGATCAATACACGTCTATGCCTCCCAATGTCAGTGCTTTTGTATGAAGTAGTCCAATCATAGTACTTTGGCTGGATATTCTCGTTAGATCGGATGGGAACCTTCTGCTTCTCCAGAAAGGTGGTGATGCAGGGTTCGACTCTTCGGGGCGAGGGCCACCATGTGCATCTCTTGGATGATAGTGTAACCGAGGTCGACTTCCTTTTTCTATGCTATGTAATAGTAGGCGATGACCCCATTGATTGTGCACTTCGGATGATGTCCGTCTCTGATTAGTATTTAGACAATTATATTGTACATCATCCTCTTCTGAAGGTCCAAGATATCAATCTTGATATCTCTCTAGTTGATGAGGTTGTTGCCCACTTCAATCTTTAATTACTTATCCACCATGCGGTTGGGGTCAAGTTCCCCAAACGGATTATCCTCATCAGCCCTCGGAAACCACGAATCTCGGAAGTACATCTGCAGTGGCTCAACCGCCGGCTGATCCTCTCGACAAATTTTTCACCCAATGGCCTAGTTGATCAAGACACTCGTCAGAACCATGTTCACCCTGTTTACTCTTGTTTAGTAGTTTTTAAGGGTAAGCTGAGTGAAATTGGAGTAGAATTCCTTGACCTCCGTGTCATATGTGGACTTGTTGAGGCAAATCAAACCCTCCATTCTCGAAAGTTTGAAGGGTTCAATAAAAACATCCAAGTGGAGTCACTCCACATTCTCAGCCTTCATTACACTTAGCTCATTTATTCTCCTTTTGCTAATCATTGTGAAATGCTTCTTGTTCTCCTCTTTGAAGAAGCGTTCTTTATCGAATGTTGGCGATAGAGGGGTTTCAATGGTCTTCGCCATTTTAGAGCGAGAGGGTCATGCACCTGTGCTTTTTCCCTGACCCTCTTTGCAGTCTGCTTAACTGTAGACATCAGATGAACACGGAAATAGAGAATGCTTAGTGCAAGAGTCCGGAACTTGACTAGAATTAACGTTTTGACCAATTCGCATGTATCTCGCAAACATGTGTGCTAGACCATTGTGCCCTGTACAACGTCGCACGACTAATCAACTTGGCCAAAAATGTGTGCAATATGTACATAAACAGGTCAGAAATCATTATAACTTCAAACAAAATTAGCACAACTATTAGAACAGGTCATATACCAATATGAAGTAGCACTTTATGGGCACAAAAAAACCCTGACATTGCCCCTAGCCCTAAAATTCAAAGTTAAAACCTCAAATAAATTATATAAACCAAAAACATAATCAAACACCGCATTTGTTGTCATTGAAATAAAATCATCATATCAGAAACAAAAGAAGTCACTCAAAGCATACAAACTAGTAAAAAAGGTTATCTAAAAGTGTTACCTTATCTAGGGTTTTCTCCTCTTCTCCTTTGAACGAAATTCGGCAAAGGAAAATGTTGAACATGAACTGAACGACATTTTTAGGGAACTATATATACATATATATATATATATATATATATATATATATTTGATGACGGTTGTGGGTTATGAATTAAAAGTATTCTGGACTTTTTTTCCAGAGGAAAAGTTTTGGGTGCGACGTTGTGGTTGGGAATTCAAGTGGGTTGAGGATGGACTATTTATATACTCAATAGAAAATGGTGTCGTTTAAACCCCATGTGCAACGTCGCACAACCTTTCGTAACTGACGACATATACAAATACTTAAATGCAACGTTGTTGTTCATACGTCCCAGGCCAAACATTTGACTTGGGCCCAACAATATTAAATTTGGACTTGGACCAGGGTGACCTGAATTGATACTTGCCAATGTCGTACACATAATCGACAAAGCCAAATGATTACTAACATATTAGCGAGTTTGCACTTCGGGAATAATGGCCCAATCGTTAAAAAAAATTAGGCTTGTTCAATAGTGGGTTAAAACCACATTACCCAAAGTGGCATATACATGTCGTCTTTACCAATAGTAGTCTAACATGGAAGCGTCGTCACATAAGGGGGTGTGGACCTATCAGCCCAAAATTGATAAAGGCAAGCCCAAATACTAGGCCCAAATTAATTATTATGGAAATAATTTTCCGTAGTACAATAAATAATATCAATATTGGAATAATGTAAAATTTTGATATGTCTACGTCTTGTATTCAAAAATGTGAACAATAAAAGGGGTAATGGTCAAACCCTTGTGTGATAGGGTTGACTTATGTTGGCTTAAAATGAAAAACATATGTAATTGCTAGAGTTGATTTTTTTTGCCTCGAATGACAACGGCTATGACCGGCCTTCAATAATCTTAACTGTCAAAGGAGCTATTTTCAAACCCTCAATCGTGTAATAGGGTTGACTAATCATGAGTTAAAATGAAAACCCTATGTAATTGCTAGAACTGATATCTTTTGGCCTCGAATGAGATCGGTTATTTCTCGCCTTCAACAATCTTAAATTTCGATAGGGTAATGTTCGAATCATTACTCGTGTAATAGGGTGGACTATTCGTGGGATTAAAATTAAAACCCTATGTAATTGCTAGAACTGATATATTTTGTCCTCGAATAACATCGGCTATGACTGTACTTCAACAATCTTAACTGTCAAAGAGGTAATCGTCAAACTCTCACTCGTGTAATAAGGTTGACTATTAGTGGGTTTAAAATGAAAACCCTGGGTAATTGCTAAAGCTGATAACTTTTTCCCTTGAATCACATCGGCTATGACCAGCTTTCAACATTCTTAACCGTCGAAAAGATAACGTTGAAACCCTTACACATGTATTAGGGTTGACTATTAGTTGGTTTGAAATGACACCCTATGTAACTAATAGAACGGTTTTTTTTAAATTGAAATATATTGAGAAAAACCAATGCAAACCCTAGTATGCGACATCGCATAAGTCCTATCGCTTACCGGTTATAGGTCAAACTGTTGGGGACGTCGTACATTCATTTGGAATGGGCCATTTGTTCCATACATAGGCCCACTATAAGTCATTGAACCATTGGTTTTACCGACATCGCGACGTACATCTTGTAACTTGAGTTGTGGTTGACACTTCTGCAACGTCGTAGATTCATATGAGACAGGCATATTGGGCCAATTTTGACCATGAGGTGGCCTAAAGTACTAGCAACTGACCTTTCACATGACCTTTGCGACGTCATATCACTTGCGGGAGAATACCTTTATATGTCATACTTAGAAGAAAAAACCCCCAAAGGACTGTGAAAAAACATTTATTGCAAAAATGGCACCCTCCCCCCAACCAAGACCCACTTTTTAGCTTCTCCATTTCCTTTCTCCTACAATATATCAAGCACAAAAAACACCAAAATCCACCACCATCATTGAAGCCAAGTGGAGAAACAAAGGGTAAAGGAATAGATCCTCATGGGATGAGATTCCACGGATAAAAAATATGGTAAGGTTACATCTTTCTACTTTACATGATCATATGGTCAATGGTATATCCCTTAGGATTGATTATTGAATGTGTGATTAATATTTCTAGGTTATCTTAGGAAACCTACCAGCGTAGAAATCTTCTCATTTCATCACCAAGTTCATTCTCTCTATTTTCTTCAAAAAGTAAGTCCCATCTACTTCTTTGCCTTCTTTCCTTTTGTTTTTCCCCAATATTTAGAAATGGCCGCAAATACTCTAGTGTCTAGTGAGGAATATAGTGAGAGGTTTTTTTGATGATGTTGTGGGGATAGAAGAGGAGGAAGTTAATTCTCCTGATAAGTTAGATTCTGGTTCTGGATCTAGTGATTCGAAGGAATCTTATAGAAGTTCTAATAATATAGAATCCGATGAGCTAGGCTGTACTGACTATAATCCCAGTGGAATTCCAATCACCGACAATGCCCCTTAAGGGTTATCCTAATGTCTGACCAGCTGGTAGAGGGAAGCCATTTATTCCAAGGTCACCAGGCACCTGTAGAATAAAAAACCAAGCTCCAGTACATAAAGAAGGAGGTTCCTTGACAGTTTTCTTAGAAGATGAAAAAGTTATTCTGCCACGGGATTCTTCAAGAACTATTACAAGTGACACTGATGAAATTGAAGAAGAGAAGGCATATTTCAATGAGCCCCTTGCCATTGAGGGATTAGATTCAGTTTCGAATCTTCTCAATACCATTCCGCTGGGTTAGAGAATTCCTCCGGATGTTTGTTTACAACCTTTAGGGCTAGAGGAATCCATCAAGAATTTACCTCCTGGCCAATCAATTAATTAAATTAAACATATTTGATCACGACTTTGTTTCCCTTTCCCTTCATTGTTCTCGAAACTTTTAAGGGAACTAAAGGTGGGCCCTGCACAACTTCATCCAAATGTGATAGTGGCTATCATGATGTTCATGTCAAGATGCGATGAGCTTGAGATCAAGCCTAAATATAGCCTGCTTCGATCTATATATACTGTAACCTATAGTGGGAGAGCGAAGGATAATATCATTACCTTCTCTAACACATAGAGGAAGCAAAATGATTTCAATCTTCTCTCTCATTCAGGAAAATGGAGAGATAAGAAGAAGGGTCTCACCCGCGATAGTGAAAGATACAAGGTCCCTCAACGGAACCCCAAAGTAGTAGTTGAGAACTCGAAGATAAAGAAGTATGTCTGCGCTGATTATTTTGTAGACGGTAAGATACGTATTCTCGCATCTTCTATTAATTATAATGATTTCCTTTAACCCAAATGAGAGGGTTGGTGGGTTTCTCTGGTCTCCAGAGATTTTCAGTAAGTATGTTTATCATCAATTGAAAGATAAGAGACAAACAAAAACAAAAAGCTTCGAAAGGATCAAGAAACGATGGAAATTAGTTAAGGAAAGAGACAGTTGTCAACAAGTCTCTAAACGGTCCATTGGAGAGCCCCTTCTCAATCCTATTCTGGGAAAACCTCAACTTTCGATGGCTTCCGAAGGCTTCCGAAGGTTTTTTTATTATTCTTGATAATATTTTATTTTTAACTATTTTCATTTATCGATTTTAAATTCTTCGTTATTCTTTCTTTCCCGTGGGTCTTAGTGGAACTTTGAGGTAGAAATCTCAAAAGATCAATCCTACAAATTCTTTAGTTCCTGTTCCTTCTCAAGAGATTTTGAATCCTCCCTCTCGTCAAGTTAAGGAAACTCGAGAAGCTCGAGCTCAACAAGAAAAGCTTAACTAGCGAAGAGGATCAGAGGAACTTCCCATGCATGAATTATATAAGAAGGGAAGGAATTATCAGACGTCCTTCAGCACCACTCTCACTCCTCAAGATTCCTCTAGTGATCTGGCACTCAACACACCAGCTTCGATTGATTTAATCAAGGATCCTGCGGTTTGTTCGTGCTCTCAACATTTCTTAATATACTTCTTCACTTATTATTTTATAAATCTTACCTACATCTCTCTATGTATCAGGTGCCTCGACCCTTGTCTTCTCTCTTGTCACTGTTGAGCGCCAAACAAAAGACAACTTAAGATGAAGAAATCTCCAAACTTTTCTAGGAAGTTCAACAAAAAAGCCTTAAGATAACTAGGCTAAAAGAGGAGGTTGAAGGTGCTGAGAAGAAGGGTGCTAAAGCCTTACATATCTTGAAGCTGAGAAAAGGAAGTCGACTTTACAACCAGTAGATTTGGACAAAGCTCGAGAAGATTTAACGAAGGCTCTAAACCCTGAAACCCAAATATGTCTAGTTGAAGCCTTCACAGACAAGCTATTGAAGACTCCAGAGTTTTACGATTTCTTCATCGACCTTCTCGAGACTGGTCAAGAATGGGCTTGTCACTCTTTTCTTCAGGACATCGTGTTGCCCACAATTTATGATCATCTTCCAGCTGACAAAATCAAGTATCTGAGAACTTTCTTGAAGTCTAAAGCTGGGAATATTTTGGACAAGAAGTGGGAGGAAGGTGTTAAGGATGTAGGCCTTCAAACTAACTTTGTGAAGTTTCTAAGGTCTTCGAGGAAATTTTATACCACTGAGGGTATTCGAGCTATCTCCCTCGGAGCTTTACCTCTCGAGGAAAATACCAAAGCTCCTAAAATTCAAGCAACTGGTGCTCATACTAGCATAATTGAGCCAAAGAAAATTGATGAAATAGTCAAAAACACCATCGAGGAGGACACAATTACCATCCCTTGGTAGGATGAAATGTAACCTTTTGCCTATATGGCCTCCTCATGTATCACTATTGCTTTATTTTATGAGGAATATTTCTGCTTCTCCTCCTTTTCTCTTTTGATTAACGTTTTTTTTTCTTCTTTTTGTAGTACATCAACTTGAAGAGAGCTTTTGAAGAGGCTTGCTAAGATCTTTATGAAACTCACAAAGAGTTGGATTGCGCTCGGGAAGAACAGATGAAAATGATGAAATCTAGCATCAAATGGCATAAGAAGTTAGATTCCTGGCGTTACCACAGTCATCCCTCTAGGACAAAAATTCTTAAAGATCTCACTAATAAAAATGCGGAGTTGGATTTATGGAACAATGGCTCACATCCCTTTTTCCAAAAAATATTACGAGAGTCTGAAGTTAAGAAGCACGATGGGTGAATAAGGTTGTGCCCCTTGAAATTGTTGATAACTGTGACCTTGTTGAGAGAATTTATCAGGAAACTGTGCATCAAGTGAACTCTAAGTTCGGATATCTTTCTCATTGTCTTGACAACGCTAAAAGGTTGCCTATTATCGAAGCCCGCCTCAACCTTCGCTAAACTAAAAATTATAATCTAAAAGCGCAAGTTAAGGATGTTGTGGAGTTACATAATTTATCCTTGTATGCCATTAATCAGATAAATGAGGCTCTAGCAAAAGGGGAAGATGTCGCTGACTCTTCTTTTGTTGCGTTTTTGTCTACTAAAAACTCTCTCCTGGGTACAGAAAACTCTCACCTGGCTACAGAGAGCAAACATCTTGATGCTACACTTAAAGCTTATGTTGAAAGCTTTCGAGCGCATGGACTATATCATGGTGTCCTTCACCCTAAGCTGGTAGCTAACATTCCTGAATTCCTATAGAGAGCTGCCGATAATTGGACTATCAATTGCAAAGTATATATTAATGGTAATTCTCACCAAAAGGTTGTTACTGAAGCTATATTGGAGTGGTTAAGAGAATTTTCTCAGATACACTATCGACCAAGAGCCTCAAAGAAATTGACTTCGGGTACTTCGAAGTTTGTGACTAGGGCTCAATCATGCAAATCTTTATTTTCTTCAAATCCATATTTCTTCAATATTTTACTTTCCACCCCATAACTCAGTAATTCTGCTTTTTCTTATCTTCCTCCATCTCTGGAATAATGTCTTATAAAATAAGCACATTTTCCATCAGAGCACATCGCCTCATTAAAAACCTTAACTTGAAAATCCCAGTGAGAAAAAACAGTTGGTTAAGGGAAAAAGAGTACAATGTATAGCTCCCTCTCAATTCTTCATATTCCATTAATTCATGCACCAAAAACACCTAAAAGTGCAAATTATATCCCAATAAAATTATAATTATCCCATAAAATATGAACACAATAGAACACACATCATGTGTCCCCAGAGACGACGCCAATTGATGCGTCTTCAATCCACTCGAGCAGCAACCTTTGACCTCCTCGATTGTAAGTTACCTGAAATCAATCCCCAGGAAGTCTCAGGGAAAAAGCTCTGATGGCTAAATCAGCAAAGAGGGTAGAAAGTATCGTATGTTAACGTATGAAGAAATGTAAAAATGTACCTATACCTAGTATTTATACTGTCTGTATTATTGTTAAGGTTAGGAATATGTATTATGCTAACTGTGCTGGATGAAGCCCAATAGACTAATAAATTAAATTGGCTAAATAAGTTTATACCTCCCTTAGGTCCAAAGATCTTATTTGGGCTGAGATGATCAGGATAGACTATTATCACATATATATATATGTATGTATATTTCAAAAGGTTCTAACATGAAATTAATTTTTATATATTTCGTTGTGTGTGATATTTGATTTCCCAACAAAAATGAAGGACGTATTCTTAGCATACCCAGGTCTCCATGCAGAAGCAATGGATTGCTCCCTAGGGATTAAATTGATCCCAGAAAACCCGAACCAGCACTTGCACATCTTTATGGATAGCAAGAATTCAGCAGACTTGCTAAATGATATAAATGCTCATTCATCATTGCAGGTTCAAAGATTAGTATAAGATGTTCGAGGCGTGTTGCCAACAAAGTAGATAATGTTAAGGTAGGAGGGAGGTATAATCACATATGGATCTGCAAAATATAAAAGATTTTACTTTGGTGCACAGATATAATATCAATGACACTTCTTATCAATGATGAAAATTACAATATAGAGGGCTAGAAACTAAAGTCTAATAAGAAAATAATTTTAAAATCTATAAGGAAATTACCAATATAATCTAACCTACAAAGAAATTAATTCTATAACATAACTACCATTTATAACATTTCCTACAAGGAAATGGTTTATATTCCTTATTACCCTCCCTCAATCTGGAGCATGATGAACAAGAAATCCCAACTTGCGGAACAGATTCTGAAATTGCTAATCACTAAAAAGTTTTGAAAAAAATTTCTACATAAAACGAGATTCAACTTTAGTAGAAGTAGAAGTAGCAGCAACAACAATAGCAGTAGAAGCAGTATAATAATATTCAACTTTATTAGCGGTAGTAGCAGCAGAACAATTTTCAACTTCAGTTAGAACATAATTTGTAGAAATCCACGTGAGCGACGACGGCGCGTGAGGACAGCAACTGAAAGCGGTAGTGGCGCGTATGAATGACAGAGCGGAGCGGCAGCAGCAGCGCTAGGTACCTCTAGTGGCGGCGGTGTGGATTATGGCAGCGGAGAAGGTAAGAGTGGCGGCGGTAGCACGGATACAGTTAAAGATAAGGGGTCCCAGATCGAACCAGTTCTAATACCATGTAAAATATAAAAGACTTTATCATGGTGCATTGATATCACATCAATGACACTCCTCATCAATGAGGAGGGTTACAATATATAGGACTAAACACTAAAGTCTAACAGGAAAAATATTCTAACTATTAGGAAATTACCAATATAATCTAACTTACAAGGAAACTAATTCTATAAGAAAACTAATTTTATAAGATAAATACTATTTATAACATTTCCTCCAAGGAATGGGTTTTTGTTCCTCATTAGGATCCACAATGGGTACAGGTAGTGGCAGAATCTCAGTTCAGATACGCTGATTAATTGTAAAAAGGATTTTTTTCATCTTTAAACATCAATTGTGATTTCATTCAACATATTTAATTTTCAGACTCAAAAAATTGATAATATAATTAAGAAAAATGTGGAAGTATGTATATTTCTTTGAACTTTGATTCAGATTCTGGGTGTTACACGAATTTGATTTTGCATGAAGTTGTAGGTGCTGATGGTAACCATTGAAGGAGAGGGAGGAAGAATCCACTACAACTCACTTTTTAATAATTAACTCTTAAAATTGATTTAAATGAGCTTTGCTTAGGGTCTAGCACTAGTGAAGAGTTCAACTATTTTCAGGTCATTCACATGGATTTAACTCTTTCTAAGAACATTTCTGACAAATTAGTTTATAATTCTTATTTCTATTTAAGTAAATTATGCCACCAGTCCTTTTTTTAGTGCACATATACCCCTCAATTTTTTGAAAGTGCACATGTATCCTAGTTCCTTGTTTAGTACGCATATACCCATCAGTTTTTCAACACTGGTATTGCACTTTCAAAAAACTTAGGGGGTTTATATATGCACTTTCAAAAAACAGGGGGGTATATGTGCACTTTCGAAAAACTGGGGGGGTATATGTGCACTAAACAAGAAACTTAGGAGCATAAATGCACTTTACCCTTCTTATTTTAATACCAATAAATTGTATTAGTGTGATTATTATTTGGGTAAAATGCATTTATGGCCCCGAGTTCTTTGTTTAGTGTACTTATACCCCCAGTTTTTCAAAAGTGCACATATACCCCTCCCAATTTTTCAAAAGTGCACATATAACCCTCCCAATTTTTTGAAAGTGCACACATACCATTATGGGTGGAGATTAGAGTGTGAAAATGTGAGGGGTATATGTGCACAAACAAGGAATCTGGGGTATATGTGCACTTTCAAAAAATTGAGGGGTATATGTGCCAAAACAAGAAACTGGGGGTATGAATGCAATTTATTCTTATCATTTTCTTACATTTGTTGAATAATTATTTAGGTGATAAGAAAAACCTTTATTTCACATACTTATATAATTTTATCATACTACTTCAACATTTCTATACATGTGCTATAAGTTATAGTTAGTTTTTATACATTATCATTAATAACACACCTTTATTCATGTGAAAAATACATTAATGCTTATATATTAATATCCGATTTTAGTAAATATGAAGGTATTTGAACATATAAGGAAAATATTAACAATAAATTTTTTTTATGTGAAACAACATCATCCCTTCAATTTTTTGGTTTGGATCCATCAGTGAATATAATAGAGCTACTTCTTAGTAAATGTAAATGCATGTAATAGTTAACATTCAAAAATTATTTATCATAACAAAAAAATGTTCTATCAGGTTTATGTAAAGACGTAAAATTATGGAAAATGTAGAAATGATCTTTTGTATTGAGGATTAAATTATTGAGAGAATATATATAGTAAAAGAAAGGTATAAATGTAAATATCAAACCCTAATCTAATCTATATAATCTTCTATTCTAAAACCCCACTACCCCCACCACACTTTTCAAGCGAAGCATCAGATCCTTAAAAACACAAAGCGTGGATCTAAAAAACTCAAACACATGACGTGACAATGTTTTTGTGAAAATATCCGCAAACTTAATTAAGTGACGTACGAACATGGTGGAGACGAAACTTGGCCGAAGAAACCAAGTCATGAACAAGTGATAGTCAATGTGCTCAGCCCGCTTGTATGCAACACTATTTTGAGTTAGAAAGATGACACTGTTATTATTACGAAGCAAAAGTGGGTAAATGGAGACAGGGAATCAAAGATCACGTAAGAGATTAGATAACCAAACAACTTTCATCGCATTATTAGCCAAAGCACGATACTTAGACTTAGTGCAGGAACGAGAGATCGCGGGTCACTTCTTAACACTTCAAAAAAATAAGATTGCATCCCAAAAATACAGCATCCTATAAGTCAAATAGCAAAGTAAAATCTTCACAACTAAATAAGGGAGAGGTGAGAGGTCAATAATGGAATTACACGACTAGGAAACACTAGAAGATTAATTATAAATGGACAGGGAGGCTACTAGATTAATAAGCATATTTTTTTCATATTGAATTGGCTAATCATAGGTTAATCAACTTAGGACTACCAAAGGAGAAAGTAGTTAAACTTTTAAGCAATGAGGAAAGCGAAAACTAGTGGCCATATTATCACATAGAACAAAAATGTTGTTCGTTATTATTACTTTCCAGAATTTGTCTATAGTTGTCTTTGGAAAACTTACTTTGTCGGCCTCACTTATTGGCTTTTTGAACTTATGTGCTGATAAAGTTTCAAATTTCTACCGTCAGCAATGGAAAATTATTCAATGCATATGCTGTGTCAATGCATATATTGTGCAATTAGAACTTCGTTGCTTGAATTTGTATCCTGAACCAGAGTGTAAGGAAGGTGATAGAACGAATTTGTCTCCTGAACCAGAGTGTAAGGAAGGTGATAGAACGAGAAATCCGTGATTGTTGTGGCTGTGTATATTAATATTTATAGGTGAGTATTAGAGGTGTCAATTCGGGTTATCTTGTCGTGTTGGAAATGTGTCGTGTTGAAATAGGTTGGGTTGAAACGGGTTGATTTCATTTTTCGTGTCGGGATGGGTCAGGTTACTGTCGTGCCGGGTTAAAAATGTGTCAGTTTTTTCCTCTGGTGGGGTCGTGTCGGATCGAGTTAATATTGGGTCGGGTTACTGTCGTGTAATTTTTATACCCGGGTTAGGTAAGGTCGGGTTAGAATAATGCCGGGTTGCATCGGATCGGGTTACTATTGCGTCATTTTTTGTACTGAAGTTTTGTTCAGGTCTGATCATGTCAGTTATTTTTTATAATGTTTCAGATTGAATTCATATATATATATATATATATATATATCTAGTTGGTTTAATTTAGATCGGGTTATTATGCTACACGATTAAATTTGGGTTGGTTTAGATTATGTTTCAATAATATTATTTTTACAACTGCACTATTATTAGGTTTAGTTATATATTACTGGAAAATAGGTGTATAGGTGCGGTATGTCATTGTTGGGAGAGCAATATTGGTGTTAGGAAATTCATAGGCACTGGTGATCTGGTAAATGAAACAAAATACTGGTGCCTAAAAATAAATCCAATTCCAGTTCAATGAATACCGGTGCCTATCGAGAAAAAATGTTTTAATTTAATTTTTTCAGCACTAATTTTGGTTGAATGACATATATCGGTGCTAATACCGGTGCTTTTAACCAGAATAGTAATTTTTGCAATTAAAATTGTGGTGGCAAAATATCTAGCACCGGTACTTTAAAGCAGCCCCACACAACTGCGTTATAACTGTATAGGCACCGATATGCTAACGAATACCAGTGCTCGATACATAGAAAAATTCCCAAAATTTACAAGCTAGAATAGGAAAAAATGTTTTGAAAATTGGATTTATAGTATGAGTTAATCTGGAACATATGCTAGTGTTTTCCAACATTTCACCAAAAAACTTGATTTATTTAATATTTTTATATTTTTTGCAACAATAAAAAAATTATGTATTTTGGAGCAATGGATAATGTGGTAACAAAATTTTTGGCCACATTATAACTTTACAAAACTGCACAGAAGTAATCATTGTGGACTTTCGAGACCCTTCTGTTTGCCCATACATGGCCAAATTTCAAATTTGCAATCGTATATTATTGAATTTCATTTTGGTGTAGCTAATTTCGTTATTCGACAACTCCAACTTTCTTGGAGAGAGCTAAGTGCAAAATGTAAAAATTTTACTCGTAACTCCAAATTGAAATCCACTCGAAAGTGATGCTACCATATACACCTCCATTGTATTTTCCATGTACGTAACATAATATTTATCAACAATCGAGCATAAAAATATATCCGTAACATTTTCAATTTCCTTTTCTTACTTCAGCGCTTTCCAACATTTCACCAAAAATATTATTTATTTAATATTTCTATAATTAGGTAAAAATAACAAAAATAACATATTTTGGAACAACGGATAATGGGGCAAATTTGGGCCACAATGTAATTTTTCAAAACTTTGTAGAAGTATTCAATGTTGACTTCCAAGACCCTTATGTTCACCCATCCATGTTCAGATCGTAAAGTCGCAATCGTACATTATTGAATTTCATTTCGGTATCGCCAATTTAGTGATTCGTCAATTCCAACTTTCTTGGAGGGACCTAAGTGTAAAAAGGTAAAAACTTTACTCGTAATTCCAAATTGAAATCCGCTCGAATGTGATGATATCATATATACCCCATTGTATTTTTCAAGTACGTAATGAAATATTTAGTAACAATTGAGCACAAGAACATATTCGTAATCTTTTTCGATTTCCCTTTTTTACTTCTAAATAATCAACTTTAAGTTACTCTAAAACATACACTAGCGCTTTCCAACATTTTACCAAAAAACATTTGTTTTCTATTTTTATATTTATGCAAGAATAACAAAAATTGTGTATTTTGGAGAGAAGGATAATGTCGTAACATTTTTTGGGCAATAGCGTAATTTTTCTAAAAATGTTAAAGGCGATTTTGTGCCTACTATCTTAGTTGAATAGTAGTGTTGAGTATTCATTAAATTCAATTCAATTCATTTCTTAAAATAATTTAGTGCATTTTTGTGTTGTTAGAAATAATTTAATTATAATTTTTTTGAAATAAAAAACTAGTGGAGCCCCATCGCGCGTATCTCAGTATTATTAATTTAAAAAATTAGGATTACTTTTATGTACTTTTTGTGTTTTACATTTAAATTGAAAATAAATAATTTTATTTACAATTTTGAAGTTTAGTCATCTAAGGAAAAAACGTATATGTAATGAAGTGAAATAATTAGTTTAGTTAGAAATCATTATATACTCCAAATAAAATTAGATAAAATAAATAAATAAATGATTTAATATTAGATAAAATAAAAAATGATTATTTTTATAATATTTTATTCAAATTATTTAAAAATAACTATTTATATGTTGAGCTCATTTTAAAGGATATCATAATTATATACATATCTCACTAAATAAAATTAATATAAAATATTCTTATTATTCCCACAAATTATAAAATACCATCATCTAACAGTTACTCGATCTATAACTAGAATTTGTGATAATTTATTAAATATTATTTTTGCTATACTTTTCAAACTGATTTTTGAAATAAATATTTAGTCGACTCTCTATAATTACTAATTCAAAATCATAATTTTAATTAGACACCTCTCTTTATTTGACTATTATTCATTAGATTTATAAATTTAGTCGTGTGCATTTTAAGTTAACCTCGTGTATTCAGATTTGCTATGAGTTGACTTTAAGTACTAGTAATCTTATCTGTAAGCTCTTGATATATAAAAACCTCACTTTATTCTAATAATTATGTCTAAATAATATATTAGTTTGACTCATAACCAAATTGTTTTGGTCCATATTAAATGTTAATTAACTTTTTATAACTACATCTGTTTTGGGTTGATTACACGTAAGGTTATATAGTTGATTTATCGGATATTAGGTTCGGGTTGAATCGGGTTCAGGTTGGATCGGGTTTGAGTTGATCCCGAGTTCGTGTTTAGGTCGGGTTCGGGTCCAGATTATTGGGTCATATTAGGATTTCGGGTTAAATTTGGTCTTGTTAGGTTCGGTACAGGTGAATAATTCTCAGGTCAAAATCGAGTTTTGAGTTGAGTGCGGTCGTGTCAGGTTGGGTTCGGGTTAATATTTCTTGAATCAGATCGGATTTTGGGTTGATTCGATCATGTCGGTCCAGATTGGGTTCTCGGTTCGGGTTAGAGATTAACAGCTCTAGAGAGTACAAAGGGTACAAAGCACAATTATACATGGAACATGATATAACAAAATCAATTCAAAAAATAATATTTCCTTATCCTGCTCCTATTCCTTCTACTAGATAACACTCGTGTTTTGCACGGGCGTGAATTTCATTATTATATAAATAAATTTGTATTTTTATTATAATTTAATTAGTTAATAAAAATATTAATAAATACCACTTTAGCAAAAATAACATTATCGTTATCAACAATGGATGCATACGGATTCCATAGAATATGAAAAATGATCAAAGTTGTGAAGATTTGAAGATTTGATGGTAATATCGTGTCATTACACGGTTTATGATATAAAAAATATTTATCATCATCATACAATTTTTTACAAAATTAAAATATTTAAATTAGATGATTGTTTTTTCTAATTAAACTTTGTGCAATTGAGTTGTAGATGTCCATTTTCTTCTTCTTCCAATATTTTTTTAAATATATTGTGATTAATTGATAACATTGTGCTATTTTCGACCAAAAAAAGACATTCTAGAGAAGGTCTTTTTTTAAATTAAACATTCTAGGGAAAACCAAATTTGTTTTTCCCGTAGTCAACAAATATTGTACTCTGTAAAGGTTGGACATTTCCGGCCGCACCAGTGTCTGAATCATGCACGATCAAATATAATGATGAGCCCATTTATAATTATAAAAAATTTATGTATGTTAGATCTAAAAATTTTAAATTGTGGATATTGTTAGCAATTCATGATTAAATGATTGAATTAGAAATAAATAAAATATAAGGTTAAAATTTTGATCCAAAAAATATAAATTCATCATCTTAGATAAAGAAAATTAGTCTTAAATTGTCAATATTTCATAATTATTAATTATACAGACAAAAGAAAGTTAAAATTTATGATAATCTAAATTTAAAATTAAAATGAAAATATAATATACCTTAATGCATTAAATTTTCTATGACAAAATCTTAAGAAAGACTGTCTTTCCATGCGCATATGGATAGATGAAGTTGAAATAAAATTATAGGAAGATAAAACGTTTTAGTTGCAATATTAAAAATTTACTATGCAACGTGCAGTACTTATAAGTTTATGACCCGTTAGAGTTAAGTGCTAAAAAACCCCTAACTTTAGACTGAAAGTGCCAATATAACCCTGTAATTTCAGAAAGTGCCAAAATAACCTTGGACTCATTTGACTTTTCAGTTAACTGATTTATGGCTAGATTTTAAGGAAAATACGATTTTATCCTTGAAGTAAAAAAGAGTTAAATGCTAAAATGACCCTGACTTTAGCCTGAAAGTGCCAATATAACCCTGCGATCTCATAATGCACCAAAATAACCCTCGACCATGTTGACTTTTTAGTCAACTATTTTACTGCCAGACTAAGGTGAAAATACTTTTTTGCCCTTATTTTTAAAAAAGAAAAAGTAAAAAATATGAAATGACGTCCTTACCCCTTACTTTATTTCTCCCTTTCTCCTATTTTCCTCTTGCATTTTTTATTCTTCCCCGGACTTTCTTCCCGCTCCACCCTTCTTCCCGCCTTCTTCAGACCGAAGCACAGAAACTGAGGCATTGCCTCGTCTCCCTTCATCTCTGCAATCGTCCGTCATTTCTCTTTGGCCTTTTCATATTTCGTTCCTCATCTGCAAGCGGCCAGCAGATTTCCTTGTTTTGTGTCTTTCCTGTAGGCTTCACCCCCTAAAACAGGGTATCGTCTGAAATGGTAATCTCTCGTCAATATGTGTTGGATATTGCCCCAGTTGACATCGTCCAAAATGGTTATCTCTCGTCAATATGTGTTTGATATTTCCCTAGTTGATTCCCCTTATGGAGTTGGTTTTGTTCATTGTTTGAGATTTAGGGGTAAAATGTGCCATTGGGGGTGAATTTCC
>JAULKM010103413.1:0-25257 GCA_032355605.1 Rubia tinctorum | reverse complement strand
TTCAACCCATATAGTGCCTTCTTAAGACGATACACATGATATGGATAGTGAGGATCTTCAAACCCTTTAGGTTGTACCACATAAACTCCCTGTTTACCACGCCATTTAGAAAGGCACTTTTCACATCCATCTGATATAATGTAAAATTCATGGTACAAACAATGGCAAGCAAGATGCGAATAGATTCTAACCTGGCAACTGGTGCAAATGTTTCGTCAAAGTCAACACCTTCTACTTGATTATATCCTTGTGCCACTAGTCTAGCTTTATTGCGAGTAATATGGCCATCAGCATCTGACTTGTTCTTGAAAATCCACTTTGTACCAATAACATTAACACCTTTCGGTCAAGAAGTAAGATACCATACATCATTACGTACATACTGTTTGAGCTCATCTTGCATTGCCACAATCCAGCATTCATCAAGTAATGCTTCCTTGTAATTCTTCGGCTCAATGAGGGAGACAAAACATTGCAATCCAGCAAGCTCACGGTAATTCACTATAGGAATGGATCGGGTTCTTCGTGAAATTGGTACCGGCATCTCCTGTATTGGAACATACGGACTGGATTTGGGAGAGTGTGTTCCAACATACTCTTCAGTCATCGGTTGGTCATCAGTTTGTTCCTGTGTTCCAACATACTCAGCTGGTTGTTCCGTTGGAGTGACTTGTGTTGGAACATGCTTATCAGCAGGTTCATCGTCCTTCTCTTTTGAATCCAGTTTGTCATCTGAATCATCCACAACAACATTGATTGACTCCATAAGCATATTTGTATGAAGATTAAATACATTGTATGCTCGACTGTTCACAGAATACCCCAGAAATATACCAACATCACTTCGATTGTCAAATTTCGCCAATGGATCTCTATCTCGTAGAATGTAACACTTACTTCTAAACACATGAAAGTGAGACACATTTGGCTTTCTTCCCTTCCAAATCTCGTAAAATGTCTTGTTGGTAAACGGCATAAGATACACTCGATTAATAGTATAACAAGTTGTGTTAACAGCTTATGCCCACCATTTTTTGTGTATACCTTTTTCTACAAGCATGACTCGAGTCATCTCCTGAAGTGTTCCGTTCTTTCTTTCGCAATACCATTTTGCTATGGAGTAATAGGAGTGGAAAATTCATGTTGGATGCCAAGTTCATCACAGAAACCACTGAATTGAGAGTTTTCGAATTCCCTTCCACGATCACTTCTGATTCTGACAATCTTTCCGATTGAACTTCCTTTCTCAGTCTATAATTTTATCACCAAACTTATAAAAACATCCACAATATCAGGCTTTTCTTTGAGAAACTCCACCCAAGTAAATCTCAAAAAATCATCAACACATACAAAGATGTACTTCTTGCCACTCACACTAGGTGTATTGACTGGACCCATAAAATCCATATGAAGTAATTCAAGATTTCTTGAGGTAGTAATATATTGTACTGCAGAGTGAGGAGACCGGATTTGTTTACCTTGATGGCATGGACCACAAACAATTCCACTCTTGGTCGTAAGCATAGGCATTCCACGTACTGCCTTTGAATTTGAAATTTTCACCAAGGTTTTATAGTTGTTATGCCCAAGCTTCCTATGCCACAGTGTGCCTTCATCCTGTTTTGAACTTAAACATCGTACTTCTTGCTCCAGAAAATAACAATTATCTGATGATCGGATACCAGAAAGAACTCTATCATCGCCATGTCTAACCACACATCCGTATTTCTGAAATTAAACTGTCATATTGTCATCACACAACTGACTGATGCTTAGAAAATTTGCCTTTAAACCTTCAACGAGTAACACATTAGTAAACACGGGAAATCTTTCAATTTGCATTTCACTTCTGCCTATAACTCGGCTCTTCTTCCCATCACCAAAAGTAACCGAACCACCATCATAAGGTTTTATATTTGTCAAAAACTCATGAGTTCCGGTCATGTGACGAGAGCATCAACTATCAATGTACCACGAGTCTCTAGAATGTGCAATAAGTGAAGTATGAGCAACAAAACAAGTATCCATGCATTTAGGAATCCATACCTTCTGAACTAGTTTTGACCGTTGGGTACTATCTATGTTGGAGCATAGTGACAGCTGATGTCCGTTCATAATATTGCTCAATAATTTTAGACATTGTTCCTCGATATGGCCTTGGAACATGCAATAACTACATATGAGAGGTCTTCGTACATGAGTCTTAAACACCATTTTCTTCATATCTTGAACCTTCATCTTGGAATTTCCCACATCACATGATATATTGTCATAGTCGATTCCCTGTCTATCTCTGAAGCTCTTTCCCATGGTCAAAATATCGTCTAACTTTTCTTTGCCTGATTTTAACTTCATAATTGTTGCTTATGCCAATTCTGCCCTTTCGGTCATAGTATTTACTCACACTCAGTTCTTCAATTTCACCTTTAAGTCTTTCCACTTGCACTTTTAGTTCCTTCTTTGCCTTGGCTAATTGATTTTTTTCAACCTTCAGGGACTTATTCGCTTCTGCTACCTTTAACCACATGTCATACATTTTTTCATATGAATCATAGATGTCTTCGTCACTCACGGATTGATCTTCATCATCACTGGAAGTATCGGCAGACCATATGTTGGAACATACCATATTTGTGTTGGAACATACAGCAGAATCCGTGTTGGAACATACGTCCACAGCTTCTTCTATAATTTTTGCTCCAAATGCCACATAATTACTGGTAAGTTCATCATCATTTCATCATCTTCATCCTCACTCCATGAAGTAACATACGACCTTCCTTACTTCTTTCGTGTATTGGCACATTCAGACTAGATATGACCAAAACATTCACATTCTCTACACTGAATCCTTCCTTGCTGTTTTGCTTCACCATCTTGATTTGTCATAAACTATTGATTTCCCTGCTCCATTCGATTTCCATGATTCTTACCGAAGTTTAGTCCACGTGGTCTATTTCCTCTAGTTCTCTCTTGTGACTTATTGTTCACAACCTTCTTCACCATCTTTGAGAAATTCTTAGTGATGAGAGCAATTTCTTTAATATCATCCTCACTATCTGATTCATTTTCATCCTGTGACAAAGATGCTTTAAAAGCCAACTCCTTCTGAGTTTTTTTGCAGGTTGTTCCATGTTCATCTCGTACGTCTGTAGTGATCCCATCAACTCATCCAAGGACATTGTGGATACATCCCTAGCTTCTTCTATTGCTGCAACCTTCATGGAAAACCTCTTGGGCAGTGATCTTAAGGTCTTCTTCACCAGCTTAGATCTTTGCAAACGTTTCCCAATTGATAAGCAATATTAAAGATGTTTCTTAATTTTCCCTTGAATGTGGCAATCGTGTCATTCTCCTTCTTCTTCAATTCTTCGAACTTAGTTTCCAACATCTGTAGTTTGGATTCACGTACTCGACTGGTTCCTTCATGTACAGTATGTAAAATATCCCATGCTTTCTTAGCTTGATGACATGTAGAGATGAGCTTAAACTGATTTTCATCAACTGCTATGAAGATCGTATTTATAGCCTTTGAATTTTCCAGGGAGACCTTGAATTCATCTGGGGACCATGATGATTTGTCTTAAGCATTTGCTTCTTAGAACTAGACTCTCCTTCTTTCTTCTTAGAGCTGGATTCTTCATCTTCAGTTGGAGGATTCCACTCATTCTCAACAAAGTACTATGCAAATGCATCCAGAGAATTGATAAACACCATCATGCGAGCCTTCTAATAATTGTAGTTTAATCCTTCTAGCAGAGGTGGCCAAGACACAAAAGCTCCGTCCCTTGTCGTCATGGTAAAATCGGATCACACTTTCCTTGACACAACCAAGGTAGAACGTATGTGACCAAGCTCTGATACCAATTGAAAAACTGGTTTTACCATTTTAGCTTAACTAGCAAACCTATGTTCCAATATAGTCTAACTTAACCAAGTATGAAAAGTAAATAAAACGCGAGACACACAACTTGGTTACGCAGTTCGGTGAAATCCACCTACATCTGCGGGGCCTGGCCCAATTCAGAATAAATCCACTAATCAGAGAGATACAGTACGAAGTACACCATACAACTATACTTATCTTTTCTAATTACTAGCGTGTGGATTTTACAAGCTCCTCCTTGCTACCGATCCGCCTTGATCAGACTCCCTCTGACCTCGAAACTCGTCGACGCTGGATCTCCTCCTCCGAGGAATTAATTTATATGATTCTGAACTAATCAATAGGTCACGTATGTTGGAACATATATATGCTGGCTCTCGCAAAAACTCTCGGAAAAATATATAATCTGAGTGTAAATTTTCTCAATGGAATTTGTTAGTATTGCAACTGTGATGTCCATAAATATATAGTCCCTTGAGCAGATCGGAACTCTCCAAGATTATCTCCATAATGTTCCTATTCCTTATCTGCTTCTGAAACATATCTAAATCTCATAAATAAAGTGATTTTCCTTCTTTTAAATATCGCATAATATTCCATAAATCCAATTCCACAATCGTATGGATTTTCCATAGATCCATTATGTTGGAACATATACGACAATCTGAATTTATAAGAACACTGAAAACTAGAAATCTAGAAATAATCCAGATTACAACTTAGCCAAAATAATATCCAAAATCTTCCAAAATATTCTCCCCCTGGGGCCATGAATATGCCAAAGTCACAAAAAAACATGAAAAACCAATAAAGTTCAGCAAATAAAAATCCGTTCCCCCTGAATTTTACCACTAACTATGTTGGAACATAGTCCTTCAGAAATCAGTTCAAATCAGGAGCAGCAACTTGTGCTTCTAACTGAGCCTTCTCCCCCTCAATTTTAGCCTCAGAAACCTCCACATCATCATAAGCAGACCCACCATAAACATCATCCATTGAGTAATCTTGGGTTCCCATATTATCACCAGTAAAACTCAATTCTGGTTCATCAACCTCCACAGGGTTCTCATGCACAGCTTCCTGCTGGTATGTTGGAACATACCCAGCATCTTCCTCACTTTCACTATCAGACATGACAATTACAAAAGGCTTCAACGCTCTAAGTTTTTCATTCCTTTAAGCAGACACAACGTCAAAAAGAACAATTTTCATTTGATCAATGGATCTGATCACCTCCAAGCCTTCAGCTTCATTATCATCAATCTCCTCAATTCGAACATAACTTGGAAACGGAATATAAGAAAACACATGAAACATATCCTTCCCTCTATGCTCTCAGTATGCACCACACAACAACTTAGGATTATAATTTTCAATATCCTGCAAATCTCTTATGTCAACCATAAGTAATTCCTCCATATCAACCTCAAGAAATTTCACTTTCAGGTTTTCTAAATTTCTCATATCTACGGTAACTCTGTTAGCTTGCACCCACTCAGAAAATTCATCTATGGAGTCAAACTTTCTCCTTTTCCAACAATGTGATTAGATTCAGAATTGGTTACCTTTTGATACTAAGATTTCTTCTTGCTTGGTGCATTATTTTTGGGTTTGCCGGAAGTGAGTAGAGGGATCCACACATGCCCTTGAGTCCTGTTTCCGACCATTGAAGCTATTTTGGAAAATATCTCTGTAGAATTTTTGGTTCGGAAAGATGATTTTCGAGATAACTCTAACTTGGCAAGATAGCTTTCAAGTTTGAAAGTTTGGTAGAGAAGAGGTGTAATGCCAAAAAAGAGGGAATGTGGAGGATGGAAAGAATTTTAACCAAAATTAACTTCCACTTTTTCACCTCTCTAACCATCTTACCTTTTTACCATTACAAAGCCATCATTACCTTTTTTCACATGTCAACTCATGTCCCTTCTTGAACTTCCAACATACCTTCTAACTTCTTTGAACCCTTCACTTATTTTATTTTATTTTTGCCTTTCTATTTTTTTTCCAGAATTTACTTACAAAAAAAAAACACAACCCAAACAAAAATATACGCCAACCTGTTCAACCCGTATAAGATCAACGTAATCAAGTTACCATAAGGCAGATTCTTGATTAATATCTTCGATGTAGCTACACACATCATGTGCTTAAAAATTGCGCTGCAGGGATTAACTTTGGCCCGCTCAATGACATAGTAGAAAGTCATAAGATTTGAGTAATTTGGTTTGCGATGTGACCGGGTGTGGGTACTATAGACCGAGCTATTATATCATACACAATACGTTGGTCTATTTTGAGTTTCTTTAGATATAACGATTCCGGTCTACCTAGATCATGAGAATTGCATCTAAAGTATTTCACACTACACGCAACAAGGTCAATTCTAGAATAATCATCATTAAGCGGCCACCCCCCATGATAAACGTCATCTAAAGGTCCGTCCTCCACTTGGGGGTAAACATCTTCCGGGCCATTGTAAGGGCATTCAATTAGTTGATTGATAATCCACGGGATAATTTCAACGTTATACCCATTCACCCTAGTCCAATAACTATTTGAACCCTCAACTTCATGCAAATTGGCATAAAATTGACATATCTCATCCAAGTAACTTGGTTCATTTAAACTAAGAATTTTAAGGACATGTTGATCTTCAAAAAACCTAACAGGGTCCTCTAAACCTATGCTCTTGTACACATTCAAATTTATAACATAGCAATCCAATCATTTTCCTGAATCCCTTAAAGCATTAAACCTAGTCTGAGCTTCAAGAGAAACAAATATAGCTCCGTAGCCCGGATTCCTCGGTTGGTTTCCTCTCGTGGATTTGGAACGACGGCCGGTGACCCGTGCAGTTGGATTTGAAGTTCCACCGTCGGAAATTGGTTTGGGTTCTGTGAATGAACCTAGATTTGAGGTTTTTTATATAAGACGAATGGTTCCAAACTTGGAACAAATTCGTGGTCATTTATCATAGGTCTGAATTTTAGTTCCTACTCTGGAACCATGTCATGACATTTTATTAGGTTTTATCAAAAAAAGAATCAAACTGTCAATATTGGAAGATTGTTCCTTGAAATAACGTAAGAGGTCAAAACTTTGGTTCCAGACTCGTAACTGGTAATTTGTGCTTTCCTAATGGAGGTGAGATTATATTCTGAGCTCGAAACTGGTTTAGGGGAAAAAAAGGTAAAGGAGAAGATAATAAGTTTGGTTCTTGAAGATGAATAAGAGGTCGGAACTTAAGTTTCGATCTCGTAAAATATACTTTCATAGTTTCATAATGTTCCTCAGGTTGTTTTTAGAGTTCGTAACTAATAGTTGGAAGAAATATATTAAAGACATAGGGAGTTGAAGTTGACCAGTTCAGTTCCTGAAAATGAAAATGAGGTCGGAACTTATGTTCCGGTCTCGTAACAAATATTTTCTTGGTTTCATTATGTGCCTCAGAATGTCTTTCGAGATCGTAACTCATATTTGGGAAAAAGTTAAAGACAAAGAGAGTTGAAGATGGTCATTTTGGCTCCTGGAAATGCAAAAGAGACTTTAATTCATGTTCTGAGCTTGTAACAGTTGACATTCATTTTATAGCATAACTTATTGACACTGGGTTCCGAGTTCTAAACATACTCCGGGAAGCCATGTTTAAAGGAAAAATTGAGTTCCACTGTCGGAACCTACTTGTGAAATATGGAAATTTCATCAGATACTGCCTTCAGTTCTACTAACAAATTTATGACCTAAAACAAATAGATTATGGGAGACTTGAATAAATTTTGAAGAACAATATCTAAACCAAATAAAAGAAGTGAGCTCACGGTCATTCAAATAATTAACGCCAAATATCCTAAATAGAAGGTTGTCAAACACTAAACTATTACATAAAAAAATGTTTCACAATCCATTAACAATCAACTTAACATTTCTTCATTTTCGGTGTCGGTCTTCTCACGGTCAGCATCTCCATTGTTAGTGGGTTTAGTCTCATTGTCACTGAGCACAATATGGAGTCCAGTCGATTCGATGAATTTGTCATGCTTACCTTCAACCGCGGCTAGCTCTGTATTAACAACACTAACTTCAGTTCGAAGACATGACTAGTACCTTTTGAAGGTACTCATCCACGAACCCTGGCTACCTGCAAAATACAACAAACCATTGTCAAAAGCATATTAAGGGAACTTTAAAAAAGGGGATTATGTTTATAATTCAAAAACTGTCAATACTCACGAGATGAAGATGCCTCTGCCTTCTCCATCGAGGCTTCCCTTCCTTTCTTTGCTGCCCTAGTGGACGCCTCGGGAATTGTGCGATACACATATACACCCTCATCGTTCATGCACAAATGCTTGTGGTCGAACCATGCCTCATCATAGTACTCTAACCACAATGGTTTGTCAACGAGCATAACCTTTCACTTCTTGATCATCGCCGTGATCAAGCCACCACATTGAAGATCTTTCTCCTTACCCGTCGCGACCATTAACCCATACATTAAAATTTTATAGCCCGGTTTAAGCTTCACACCCTCCATCATGTAGTAGAATAACATGAGATTTCCTATTGCAGGCTCACATGCATGACCACCCGATGGTAGCATATTTTGACAAATCCACGCATAAACCAACCTTACCTCAACAGATAACACCCCCACATCATAGCTCTCGGCCTACCCCGGTCTCGAACCCGACCTAGTGAAATATATTCGTTAGCCATAGCCATCGAGCACAACAGGGTTACCTCTGTAACCCCGGACTAGTTCTGTAGATGCAAAATTTCTATAGGCCCCTCATCTTCGACATGCTTCAACTTACTAGGGTCAGTATACTCGCAACCTAGGGCATCCTTTATGGAATACTTTGTGATGGGTATTATCACACTGTTTACGATTGTTTGGTTCTTATTACTACCACACTGTCCTAAATTAGCATAAAACTGTAGGACTTCATCGTAACGGATGAGTTCTTCTAAGATGAGTAACTTGTTAAAACCCGATGCCTCAAACTTACTAAGCAAATGCCCTAGAACTAGTGGCATGACATCCGATGCACGAATAACTTTAGGGTTAGTGAATTTTCTACGATTGAATGCCACATACCTTTGATCGACACCCGAATTGAAGAATCTTTGTGGGGTTCAGCTTGTTCCGGAGTTGGTTGTTGACTACTTATTGACGCATTCCCACGTCTGCCGCTAGTTTTACTGCCGCGATATCTAAAACCCATTGTATAGTAAATTTGAGGAGAAGAATTTGATGGTATTACGATTTCGCAAATGCAGGGAAAATTAGAATTTGGGGATTTAGGGTTTGTCAAATTGGATATGAAACCCGATCCCCAATTTTTTTATATATAGGAGACGGAGTTCCGAGCTCAAAACAAAGTCTGTCGTATTTGACATAAAAAATGTAGTTCTGAGTGCGGAACATGGAATCGCGAAGTTTTCCTCAGAATATGAAGTGCAAGTTTGTAAGATCTTATCTCCGGGGGGAGGCTCTGTAGAGTTTTGAGTCTTTAGCTAGAGGCCAATTCGTCAACTTTCACGCTTTTGGTCGGAGCCTGCAACCTAATTTTTATCAACTGAGAAAGTTCACCCAAACCATAAAAAACTTGCTTAATCTATGAAAGAACCCTAATGAGTCAACTGCATCCTTTTTTAGATCCTATAGTGAAGAAATTTTAAAGTTCATTGAACAAACAGATGCAATGGTTATCTCAAAATTCTTGAATGGTATGACTGATACCAAACTATATGAAAAACTTGTGGCCGAACCCTAGCAACCATCAAGCAATTCTATGGCACCGTGGAGAGATACGGCAAGGTGGAAGAACCCACTAAATGCAAGAAAGCAAATGACAACAACTTGAGAGGTGGAATGAGCTTTAGGTTTGTAACAAAATCTCAAATAGGGGGGCATTCCCTGCTATTGCATTCAAGGGAACACATCTTGGCTGTCAATCAACACCTTCTTTATTCTCTAGCGCTGATGACTGGAGACTCAAGCAAAAGGATCTTGAACAACTATCGCTACTTTCATAGGGACAATATCCATGACACGAGTTAGTGTTTTCAACTCAAGGGAAAAATTGAAATGTGCATCAGTTACAAATTGCTCCAGGACTATGTTCTTCCCTCAAGAGCTCAGAAGGATCGATTGGAAGACCAATCTCAACAAAAAAAATCCCATTCGAAGATATCAAGGTAATGACGGGTTGAATGAGGCATCACGAGGTCACGCAATAGTAAATATAATCAACATTACAGTCAGAATCCATCGTATAGTAAAAAGAGGGCCGTGTTAGGCGAAGAACCTGGTGAAACCCAAGTACATCACATTTTCAAAGACCAATGTTGTACCTACCTGCACCCCGCACTCTAATCCCATGGTTATATATTCCGACATCGGAGATGACGTGGGGAGAAGAATCTTCATCGATAGTGGATGTGCGGTAGAGGTCATGTTTGTTACATGCTTTGTCCGTCTAGGACTCAACATTATTAGTTTACAGAGGTGCACATCACCATTATCAAGATTCACCAACAAGCCAAAATTACCAGTTGGGTAAATTTTTCTGCATGCAACCATTGGCAAAAAAAGGATGTACATTATCATCGATTGTAATGTCATCGGCGTAGACATTTCTTCAGCTTTTAATGTAATCCTGGGTTGATCATGGATGAGCCAAGATAAATCCATCTTATCACTATATCATCTAACAATGAAACTTCCAAGTAAATTGGTATTGCCTCAGTAAAGAGAGATCAAGTATGGCTCAACGTTGTATGATGATAGCCTAGAAAAAGATAAAAAAAAAGGAGAGGGCAGTCATTACGATCTACAAGGAGTCCAATGAAGCTTCACCCACCGATATGGAAAAGAGGCTTGTACGATTATCAAGAACACTGGAAATTGGTTAAGCCTTGTCAGTCCCGGTGAAACAAGAATTACAACTTCTACTAGGTGAGTATTTCAATATCTTCTCGTGGCATGTTTATGACTTAGAAAGGGTCCCAAAAAATTTGGTTGTGTAACACCTCAACATGGATCCCACAATCAAGCCAATTAAAAAAAAAATCTTCGCTCCCGAGAAGAGGGCAACAATAAAAGAAGAAGTAATAAAATAACTCAAAGCTGACATAATCAAAGATGTGGTCTACTCAAAGTGGCTAGAAAATCTGGTCATGGTTAAAAAAACATGATAGAGTTGGAGAATGTGCATCAACTTCAACAAATGTTATCCAAATGACAGCTACACACTCCCTTCGATCGATCAACTCGTTGAAGCTATAAATGGATACCATGTTTTAGTCTTCTTCGATGCCCATAAAAGTTATCATCATATCCTTGTGGCGGAAAAGGACTAGGAAAAAATCTCATGCATCACAAACGCAGAGACATATCATTACAAGAATATGCCATTTGGTCTCAAGAATACAGAAGCCACAAATCAACCCACGATGAATAAAATATTTAAGGAACAAGCTGACATATACATGGAGATATATGTGGATGACATGATAGTCAAAAGAAAAATCTATGCATGCTTCTTCAACGACTTGAGAGAGATGTTTGAACTTTTTCGAAGCACCAATTTGAAGCATAATCCATCAAAATTCACTATTGGAGTTGGGACTGGGAAGTTCCTAGGCTTTGTGGAATCTAAAAGAGTGTTAGAAGTTAATCCATAGAGAGTTGAAACGCTATCGTGATAGCCGAACCTTGAGCAATATGGTGATCCTACAAAACAAACTCCCCGAGGATTCTGGGGAAAGAAACTCAGATAGTAAAGTTAGATAAAAAGTGTTTAATATGAGTATTGAGAATTGAATGAATAGAACAAAATAATACCTCAGTATTTATGGGGGTTAATCCCCGAAATATCCTGCAATTATGCTGGGATAAATGTTGACTTTCCTTGTAGGAATAGTTTTCTTACCGTAATGAAGTTACCATATATTGGGTGTGCCAAATTGTACCTGGAATAAAGATGAAATCTGATGATATACTCGGATTGGGAGATCTTTCACTGAATTTTTTGGCTTCGACCCAAAAGAAAATGTGATATAGCCTTAGGCCCAAGAGAAGAGTAGAATTATGGAACTCGGCCTGAAAGGAGCTTTGGCTATAACCCTTATCAATAGCCCCCGAGATAGCTGAATGTTTGAACTTCAGCGAAAACCATTAGTTCTCTCATATGTAAACGTCCTAAGGCTATGCATTATATATTTCCATCGGAGTGCTCGTACGGTTCATAGAAGAGAAATTGGGCCATGTTTCCCGAGCCGAGAGAGACCGCCTTCTCTCAGGCCAGCAGTCTTCTACTTCTAGTCGACTACTCTATGACGGGCTTTCCTCTTTCCTAGGCTCTGCTCGATCGTCTGCGCTCCGACCCAGGACTCCAATCCTTTGCTTGCTGTGTAGTGACAGTAGCAATATCCACTAATCGTTGTTTCCAGATAACTGTCAAACATTTGAATAACTGTCTTTTTTATTCAGAATAACTGTCAAACATTTGAACTATTTTGGCATGTTCTATACCAGAAGAGGCTCCATATGTCACGATCTCAAAATGGGTGAAAGAGCTTTTCTAAAATGAAGTAAATGTTCCCCATTTTTTGAGGTGGTAAATTACCCATAATTTTAACCATCCCTTGAGTAGATAAATATTTTGGCATGTAATAGTCGGTGACAACTAAGCACCATTTTTCAAAGACCAGTGCCTAAATCGGTTCTTGAAAATATCTGTCACTGGTTTAATTCTTTATAGCACTGGTGTTTTGAGAATTGGTGATATCCAATCACCATTGTTTTTTTATAAAAAAAACTAGTGGCCTAACCAATGGTGAAAATATTGAAAAGTCAATCTTCCCGCCAAAAGTTTCATAATTTGCCAAAAATTTCATGTGTTGGGCGGAGCTGCATGCAGCCACGCCAAGTTAAAATAAAAAGAGAAAACTGTTTATATAACACTACATAATTGACATAAGTGCCAATATAACCCTCCAGTGTTCGAAAGTATCGATATAACCCTACATAATCAATGGAAGTATAAAACTAACTATTCCAAAAAAAAAATAGTTGGAATTCGATGAAAAATTTATTTTACCCTCTCTAAAAAATGAAAAATATGAAATGAGTCTGGCACCCTTGCCTTCTTGTTCTTTAACCCATTCACTCTCACATTATTAATCACATGCCACCCTCACCATTGTTTCCCACTTTCGACCATACCACCACCTACAATGATGAAGCCAATCAGCCACCGACAATGGTTTGCCAACAACAGCAAGAAGAAGGGTAAGCTTTGAGTAATTGAACCAAAACCTCGGACGTGTAAGGGAACTTGAAACTTGCAACATTTGAGGAGAAGGCTCTGATTTTCAATAGTTAACCATAAACCCCAGTCGTGAACCCAACATCTTCTTCTATTACGTTGCCGAAGGCTATGGAGCAGCAAGAGCGTGAATGGTGGGCACGGGCCCTTTTTATTCTTCTCAAATGTCGCCAAAGGTTTAGGAGCAGAGGGTGAAACAGCGGCACGAATGGTAAGTACATGGTTTTGGGGCTTGCGATAGTGGCGTCTGGGAGACGTCTAGGGTTTTGGGAGGCAGCGACGGTAGTGGGCAATACCAACACTAGGCTATGGGTTTTGGGATAACCGTGGTGATGGGTCGGAGTTATCTAGGGTTTTCTAGAGCAGCAGTGGTGGTGGGTGGAGGATTTTAAGAGTGGCGGTTGTGGCGGGTAAGAGTCGTCTAAGGTTTTGGAGAGTTGCGTTGGTGGTATGTGGCGTGAGCTGTGGGCGGGGAATTTTCGTTGCGGTGATGGTTAGTATATGAATGGTGGGGCTAGGTTTTAAGGTCAACGTATCGATAGAGGAGCGACGATGGTGTTCGGGGAGCATTGGCGGTGGGTAAGGGTAAAATTGTCAATCAGCCATCTAGAGTGATTTGCCAACAGCGGCAAGAAGAAAGCTCCGGCTTTAAGTGGTTGACCCAAAACCTGCAACGTATGAGGATAAGGCTTCGCCGGTGAGTAGTTAACTTCAAACCTTCTGCCGCAAACCCATCTTCTTCTTCCTTACGCCTCGAAGGCTTTTAGGCAATGAGAGTGTAACCACTGGGTACATACCTTTCTTCTTCTCCAACATTAGTGCATGTTTTGGAGGAGAGAAAGCAGCGATGACGTAAACGGTGGGCAAAGGATTCAGGGCACCGGTGATGGATGTTGGGAGTAGTGATAGATGGGAGTTATCTAGGGTTTTTTGAGCCAGCGGGGGTGGTGGGTGGAGGATTTTGGAGGGGACATTGGTGGTGGGTGGAGGATTTGGGAGGGGACAGTGGTGGTAGGTGGGAGTCATCAAGGGTTTTGGGAAGCGGCAACGGTAGTGGGGGGCGCAAATGGCGGGGCTAGGGTTTTGGGGCAGCATCATGGCGGAGTGGTTCAGAAAAGGTGATGGATAAGTGGCGTTGTAGGAAGAGCATTCACAATGAGTAAGGGTAAATATAAAAATCAGCTTCCAACATCGGCAAGAAGAAGGCTTCAACGTTGAGTAGTTGACCCAAAACCTGCAAGGTGTGAGGAGAAGGATTTGACATTTTGTAGTTAACCCAAAGCCCCGATTATGAACCCATCTGCTTCTTCTCTTACACTACCAAAGGCTTTAGGGAAGCGCGAGCCTAAACGGTCGGCACAGACCCTTATAATTCTACTCCAACGTCGGCAAAATTTGGGGAGCACAGGGAGCAGTACCAGCGCGAACGGTTGGTACATGGTTTTAGGAATGACGGTAGGTGAGGTGTAAATGGTGGGGGGGCTAGGGTTTTGCGGAGGCAGTGTGGCAGAGCGGCAGAGGAGTGACGGATGTGTTGGCAGAGCATTGGCGGCGGGTAAGGGTAAAATTGTCAATTAGGCAATGAGAGTGGTTTGCCTAGAACGACAAGGAGAAGGCTTCATCATTGAGTAGTTGACCCAGAATTACATCGTGTTAGGCAACCTAAAACTTGCTATGTGTGAAGCAACTGGAAACCTGCGGCGTTTGAAGGCTCCGACATTGAGTAGCCCAAAACCCCCTGCCGCGAACCTATTTTCTTCTACACTTACACCGTTGAAGAATTCAAAGTTGTGGGAGCAGCAAGAGCAGTAGAAACGCAAACGGTGGGCGCAATCCCTTCTTCTTTTCCAATGTAGGTAAAGGTTTTGGAGTAGTGGGAGCAACGACGACGTGAACGGTGTGCGCAAGGTTTTAGGGGCGGCATTGATGGTGGTTATGAAGGGTGGGCGACACAAACTCTAAGCTGCAGGTTTAGAGGCAGCAGTAGTGACGGGTGGGAGTTATATAGATTTTTTTTAGAGCAGTTGCGGTGGTGGATGGAGGATTTTGGGGGCGGTGGTAGTGTCGAGTGGGAGTCGTCTAGAGTTTTGGAAAGCAGCGGCGGTGCTGGGCGACGTGAACGCTTACCAGAAGATTTTGATGGTGGCGATGGTTGTAGCGTGATCGGTGGGGTTGGGTTTTGGGAGCAGTGGTGCAACGGATCGGTAGAGGTGTTCGCAGAACATTAGCGGCTGATAAGGGTAAAATTGGCTATCAACCAGCATGAGTGGTTTGCCAATAGCGGTAAGGAGAAGGTTTCAGTGTTGAGTAGTTGACCCAAAACCCACGATGTGTAAGGAGAAGGCTCTGATGTTGAGTAAATGACCCAAAACCCCCGACCATGAACTAAGCCACCTCTAGTTGGCTCACCTCCCCTATTAAGTCACTCACTTTCCCCCCACTTTCTTCACACTCGAAGAGAGTTGAATCCCAAAATCCTTAATGCAAATAAATACTTGGGTTTGAGGGATTCACTAGTTTTACCAAAATTTTCAAAGCCCCAAGTCTTTCATCACATGCGGGTTTGGGAGTGTATTTCAAAATCAAACCAGGTGAGTCATGGTATGGGTACCATTCTCACTCCCATTTGTCTTGTATCACAACAGGTTCCATTTCTCTCCCATAATCGCTTAACCAAGAGCAAGACTCTGTAGGGTGATCATAATGATACACCCTACAAAGTTTTGGCACTCGGATATTTTCTCTCCTCATTTCTATCTTCCTCCAATTAAGGAAAAACAAAGAAAACATGAAAGTTCAAAGTTGCAGTGCATGAGTCCTCGGTTCAGCCAATGAATCGAGCAATACCTACTCCGGAAAACAACAAATATACAAGAAAACAAAACTAACTGATCAACTAACAATATATGCAAGTTAACAATTAATTCTTTAAACTAACATCCCCGATAACGGTGCCAAAATTTGATCCGCTTCCCCACGTCATCATTAAACTCGCAGAGAGGCTTGATTAAGGTCAAAGATGGAAATTTATATTGTTGCTCCCGTTCCTACTACTAAACTTCCTATATGGTAGATAGTGGAAAGACCGAGGTTATCCACAGAGATGTCAGGAATTTAACGGTTAACTATGAAAAGCCGCAATCGGGTCATTAATCTGATCACGTGTCAGGAATAGCTAATGTTGGAAAATAGGTTTTGTGGGGGGGGGATTATCTAACGACTACAAGCATGCTAGAACATAATAGTGAAACTATATATCTCTAGCACTTGGAAAATATTTGCGTAACATGATCAATGAATGACTTATATCCTATATTCTATCACATACAAGAGATGTAAACATATCTTATGCCAAAGTCACATAGTGTGGTGATAGCCAAACATTTCCCAATGCTTATCACACAAGGTACATTTTCCACCACATACATGCTTAACACACTGCCAATGTAACTAGGGATTCTGACTCTGCATTTCATCCTTGTCATCTCACTTTCAATGCTTGCGTAGGTAGAAGCCGTTAGATATGAAAGTGAGGATAATACGTCCTGGGTACTCCACTATGGATACCAATCTTTAGTCCTAGAAAGGCAAAGGAGTTGGCATCTTCTAATGACCCTAGAGGTGATACAACATTAGTCTTTATACAACAACCCTAGTCACTGCAAACATCACGCTAATCCAAGGGTTTCCCCTCGTTAGGGATTGGTCTAGCGCCCCAAACATGCAATTCCTCACACAAATAGCTAATTAAAATTACATTCTAACCTATCGGAATGGTATTCTCAAGGTAATATGAATGCACTCATCCCTTGGTACTCTCGAACCCACAATAGCCATAATCTAACACTTCCAAGATAGCAACAAAGCCTAGCACGATATTATACTACACATGGATATATGGGTACATCATAAATCATGGCATAGCATAAATCTCATAAGAATATAAAAAGCCCAAATTAAGCATAAATATTCAAAGTCAATAAATATAGGGAAATCTAAAAACCTCTATAAGTCAACGTAAAATCATAAATAAAAATATAGATCCCCAAGTAAATTAACTACTCCCTAAGCATTGAAACCAAGTATTTCATTGGATTCAAGGCTCTTGGGTAAAAATAAGAAGAAAAGAAAAAGAAAACCTAGAGAGAAGAGTATTCTCCATTCTCTCTCTACCGTACTCTTAGAATTAGAAGAAAAACTAAAGCTCTTCTTTACCCTAGTAGACATAGGCTTCTATATATAATAGTAGAAAATCTGGGAATTGAAAAAGGCCCAAAATGAGGCAAAAAACCCTAGTAGTCAAAATTGGCACGAGCTGTACTTTAACACACAACCCATGTTGGCTGTGTCTTGCACGACCCATGTTGTCTGGCACTAACCTCTGGATGGGGCTTTGTCTTGGCCATTCTAATGCTTGCGGCCCCATCGTTCGACACAAGCTGTCAACTGCGAGCTCTTCTTTGGCCAGTTGAACGAGGCGGGCCGTGTAGATCTCCACAGCCGCTGGTCGGTTTCATGATTTTCTCTTATGAATATCGCGGGCCGTGTAAGTCCTTTTGAGCTGTCAGCTATGAGTCGATTTCTGAGAAAAACGATGACCAAGCAATGTCAATATTCGCACCCTGTGGACTAGTGTTCAAATTTTGGAAATGAAATGACACGGGCTGTGTAAAAGGGCATGGTCCATGTCCATACTTAGTCGCCGGACCTTCCAGTTAGCACTGGTCATGTTGGAGCAAGCAACCTGAGCTGAGGGTCTTTGACTTGAACATGATGGCTGGCACAACCTGTATTATTTGACGCTGGAGTGCTAGGTCTTTAAGAGTTGGACTTAGACTCCCTTCTTTTTCTGGCTTGATTCCATCTACTACCACATTTTGACTCGTGGCTTTCTGTCTAATACTATCCTTGTGAATTGCCTTCTACTATCTACAACCACCCTCGTGGATGACCTTCTACAAAATTACGTCGATGTGCTCATGAGCAACCTACCAATAAGCTCACAAAAGAAGTGTGGTGAGGACAAAGTGTCTTTTAGATCCAATTAAGTCTACAAAACTCGAGATTTATATTTGAAAACCAATAACGGTCATCTAAAACCTTTGTAATGTAAACCTACCTAAAACTAGCAATCAACCAACAAAAGAAGAGTAAAAAATGTGTCAAATGAATTGGTTAACACATGCATACAAGTGCAGATCAATTGCCCCACACTTAAACATTTACTTGTCCTCGAATTAACAAAAATGAGCAAAGATCCTAGAGGAAAGTAGCATGAAAGAATAAGTTAATCAATACATTTAGCTTTATTCCGAAGCTACCCTAGTTCCTCTAAAGATGTAAGAATCTCACAACTCTCAGATTCCCCTAAGAAGCTAAAGTAACATATCCCACAAAATCAATCCAAATAAAAAGGCAAGGTGTATGTAGTAAGTGTGAAGCTAACTTACTCTATCGAAAGAAGCCACCAATGAAAATCCAAGAGATGTTCAATTTGAAGTTTCCATTTTCTCTCAATTTCTCTCATTTTGCCTAGGATCCCTTTTGGGTTTTCATCCTAACTTTTACACATATGTTGAGCTCACCTCTCACCTCTCACCCTTTTCCACACCATGGTATCTCATTTTTGCCTAAGTTTTTCAACCTGGCCGGGCATTTTCCATTTTTGCCTAAGTTGCCCTTGGAATGCTCATTACAAAAGTTACGTGTTCATGCTGCCTCATTAAAAACCTTACTAGGAAAAACCCAGTGGAATAAAAACCATAGTAAGGAAAACTGAGTACAACCACATATAGCCCCCCCATGTTCACATGGGTGATTTCTGCATAAACATAGTTTTTTAATCCCGTTGTCATGAATATGTTTTCTGAACACAAACCTTTGTGAGGAGATCCACTGAGTTCTTACATGAACGATCATTCTGGATGTTGATAACATTTCTCTTTTACGGCTTTTGAGTAAATGATAAGAACTTCGAATGGAAGTGACAATATTTATTCTTCTTCTTTAAAACGGTGTGGGCAATTTTCACCATCGACTATGTATTTTTTTGCTTAATTCTTTCTGTTTTAATCCAGTGTGTTCCAGTGACATTGCCGCTATGGGCAGGTCAGGGGGAAAAAGTTATTAAAGAAAAACATGGTACGACTGCATGAAAAGATTCTTGAGGAAAAATTAGAGAGGAATCGAAGATTGGAAAGGAGAATGAGGGTTTGAAAGGAGTTCTAAGCAGCGAGGCAAGGGAAGTAAGCACCACTCCTAATTTGGTGATTATTGTAGATGGGTTATCAAAAAGGGTATGCGAGGATGTGGAAGCTTTGGGGTTTGTTCCTCCAATCAAAAGCAAACAAGTCAAATTTGAACCAGGGGAAAGTTCGATTCAAGAGGGGAAGCGGCTGTTGTGGGGTGATAAAATGGAAATGGAAGAAGGAAGAAAATGGAGCACATTTTTGAAAAAGAAGATTCATAGCTGAATTACTATGACCCAATAGTACTGGAAGGCGTGGAAATGGGCAAAATAACACTGGATAATGTTGAAGAAAGTTTGAAGCAGTGGAGTACTTCCATCGTTTGAAAGATTCTGGGTTGTAATACTCCCATCAAAGTGATCGAGGGTTTCTTCCATAAAGTTTGGGGGAAAAGGTTAGTAAGCTGTGGATGATGAATAAAGGTGTGTTCCTGATTAAATGCTTGAATGTGGATTCTCTAAATGAGATTGTTGCCGAAACTATGTTTTTCGATGGAAAACCTATAGTTGTTAAGCCTTGGTACATTGAATTTGACTATTCCAAACCTAGTAAATACCAGTGTGGATTCAGATGCCTAATCCACATGTTATTTATTGGAATCCAAAACTGATTAGAAAAATAGTTAGCCCAGTTGGTACTCCAATCTGTTTGGACTAAGCCACACAACATAAAAAAAGATTGTCTTATGCTAGGGTCAAAGTTGAAGTGGAAATCTGTGATAAATTTCCAGATAAGGTATTATTCTTGAATGAAAACAAGGTAATCATGCAACAAAAAACTGGGGTTTGAGTGGAAACCTGTAATCTGTTGGGGCATACTCTGGATGAGTGCAAGGGAAAAATTGAGGCTAAAAAAGAGGTTCACGGAGTTTGGAAAGTATATGTTCCGGTTAAAAAATAGGAGAAAGATGGAATGGCAAGAGTAGAAGAGAAAATAAAGGAGAAGATGATGAAAACTATAATGGAAGGAAGTGTGGAGCTGATTTAAAAGGTTTTGAAAACATTTCAAATCAAGATAGAGCTAGGTGTTTTGAAAATTATGTGCAATGGATGGAAAAAAAACCTCTTGATGGATTGTAATTGGTTGGTTTGGAATGTAGGAGGATTGAATAAAACCCCCAAAGACAATGTAATCAAGAAATTCTATTTATAGAATAACATTGGTTTACCGTGCTTACTAGAAACAAAAATTAAAAAAGAAAAAGAAAAAAAGTACTGAGAAGTATAGGGTTGAACTGGGAAATGACTTCTAACTTTGATGTGTTGCAGGTTGAAGAATATGGATAATATGGAGAGCAGAGTTGCTAGATGTGAAAATTTTGGCAAAAGAAGAACAGTGGCTGGATTTGGGGGTAATTGTAAAGGGCTTAAAACAGTGTGGTCTGTGCACTATAGTTTATGGATTTAAAACTGATTTAATGAGAAAAGGGTTATGGCAATTTCTAAAAGGCTGTGGGAAACGAGGCAAGGCTTGGCCAGTGGTGGGTGATCTGAACTATCCATTGGTTTACAAGGATAGAATTGGTGGATTACCTGTGGAGGAAAAAGAATTAATTGATTCCAAGTCACTGTTGAGGTACTGGAATTGCAGGAAATCAAAACCTATGGCTGTCTGTATACTTGGAATAATAGGAGGGAAGGAATGGATAGAGTGATGAGCATATTGGGCAGAGGCCTAATCAATGATATTTGGTTGCAGGACTTGAATATGGTTTTCTGTGAAATCATGATGGAAAACATATATGATCATCTCCCCCTGTTGATAAGATTTGATGTAAACAACGTGAAATTCAGGAAGCCCTTCAAGTATTATAACATATGTTCTCTTTCATTCCAGTTTAAAGGCATTGTGGAATAAATATGGAGAAGTAGAAGTGTGAAGTCCATGGCTGATTTGCAAACAATGCTTAAAGCTTTGGAAAAACCTCTTTCAAAATTAACCAACGGAGGATTCAGTGCAATAGAGTAAAGGGTTGATATGAAAATGAAAGAATGGAGATGTGCTCTGGATTTACTGAATGAAAATCCAATGTCAGATCTGAATCAGAAGAAGGAAAATGAAGCCATGGAGAAATTAGAGAAGTTACAAGAAGCAGAATACAGGTTTCTTCAACAGGAGACTAAAATATAGTGGTTGTGTGATGATGATCGTCCTACAAAGCTGTTTTATGATACTGTAAGGGAAAGGAAGTACAAGAAAAACATTGCATCTTTGACAGTGGATTGCTTGTAACTGAGCAGGAATGCATAGAGCAGGAGTTGCTGAGGCATTTCGAAAGTGTGTTAGAGAGCTATTCAAAAACTGAGAAGCTGGATAAGGTTGTAACTATAAATGGAAAGGTGGTGAGTCTAGAACAAGAAGCAACTTTTTTATGCCAGTAGGTCAGGTGGAGATAAAAATTTCCCTAAAATGTATCCATTCACAGAAAAGCCCTAGAAAGGATCGTTATATAAGCCAGCTCAATCCTGGAGTATAATTGGAGATAATGTAGTTCAAGCTGTGAATTTTTTTTTAAGGTGAAGAGATGCCAGATAAATTCAACAACACAACTATAACACTATTTCCAAAAGTACAATTGCCTCAAGTTACTTCTGACTTTAGACCCATCTCTCGTGGTTCAATAGTATACAAGATTATTACTAAGGTGATTTGTTCTAGACCAAGATTGATACTTCCTGATATAATAAGTGCCAATCAAAGTGCTTTTATAATAAAAAAGAAGGTATATTGCTCATAATTTGTTTCTTGCCCAAGAGTTACTGCAGAGGTACACGAATGAGAGAATGAAACCTAGTTGTGTAATGCAACTGGACATAAGTAAAATATTTGACGATATTAGTTGTGATTTTATTTTTGACTGGCTATGTGAATTGAAATTTTCTGAAATAATGGTTGAATGCATTATGAGATGTGTTAGAAAATCCAGCTATTGTTTGTCAATAATGGTAGATATTATGATGGTTTTGAAGCTGAAAAAGGGGTGAAGAAGGGTGATCCCATGTCCCCTTTTCTTTTTGTGATATGTATGGGGCATTTATCTAGGCTGTTTAACAGAAGCTTTGGGGGAAAACACATTGATTATCATCAGAGATGCAGTAAAGCAGGAGTACATTCTCTTAAATTTGCAGATGATTTACTTGTTTTTTGTGGAGCAAATAGGAAATCCGTAGAAGGTGTTAAAAAACTACTGGGCTTACTTCATAATGTACCTGTACTGGGAGTTAACATAGCAAAGCCAAAAGTGGTGTTCTCTAAAATGGATGAAATTGAACAGTTTGTTCTTGCATCAATTCTACAAGTTGTGAAAGGAGAATTTCCTATGAAATATTTTGGACTTCCTCTTTCCATTGTAAAATGAGACAAGGATGACTGTGAGAACTTGGTGGAGAAGGTGAGGCAAAGAATAAGAAGCTAGAACTCGAAAAGCTTTTCTTATGCAGGGAAGATTCAATTAATAAATTGTATTCTTTTGAGCATCATGAGGTACTGGGGGAACATACCGAAGATAGCTGAAGGGGTGAATGGTAGAATTGTGAAAATATGCACGAGCTACTTGTGGGGAAGAGATGAGGATTAGAGGGGGTTCTCAACTGTATCATGGGTAGCAATGTGCAGGGGTAAAAAACAAGGAGGCGCGGGTATTAGAGATCTGGCAACATGGAACTTAGTTGCTCTTTGTCAACATCTATGGGATATCGAGAAGAAGAAAGATGTACTATCTGGGTTAAGTGGATTAATGCTTACTATATGAAAGGGAAAAGTGTTGGGGATTGTAAATAGAATGAGTCTCAAAGCTGGCCCCGGAGAATGTCACTGAATCTAAGAGACGGGGTAAAATATTATCTGATTCAGCGTGTGGAGAGAAATGGGAAATTAATTATCAGGGATGTTTATAACAAAATTAAGGTAGGTTGTTTGACCATTGCAAATAGCTCAAATGTCTGGCATAAACAGGTACATCCAAAACACAAATTCTTCATGTAGATGCTAGTACATGGAAAACTAGCAACTTGTGACAGGTTTTTGTGTTTTGGAACCATCAATGATGCTCAGAAATACTGTTGTTTTTGTGGTCTAGAAATTGAATCCACCTTTCATCTCTTTGTGGAATGTGCTTATGTGCTGGGGGTGTTGCAGATATCGGGACTAGGGAAAATTCGTTCACTTAGGGAATTGAAGAAGCTATGCTATCAGTTAGAAAAAAGAAAAAGAAAAATGGGATACCTGTCTACAACGATGTACAATGTTTGGCTCGAGAGAAATCAGAGGATTTTCTCTCAACAGGAACTAAAACATGGTACTGTAGAAGCTCAGACAGCCATGGAGTATGAATGGAGGGATAGAAAAAGTTGGAAGTCCATATTGAAGGAGATAGAAAGAACTGTGTTTGAAGTAGTTTATCGAATTCCAAACTGGGAAGAAGCAGCTTGTTTATGAAAAAAATAATTCTTTTATGTTTTGTTTTTATATGTATTAGGCTGAATAGGGGTTTGTAAGCGGGCTCAGGGTGATGGCTCACAAAGGAGATTTTTTTTGTTTTTGATTTAAAATAATCTAATATTTCATAAAATGAAAGAAAGAAAAGAACTTTAGAGGGATATGCTTTGTTTTGTCGCTTTTGATGAATCCTTCCTTCATTTCTTTAACACGTGCGGTATTATCTTCTTCTAAACATGTTTTCTGAACACTAAAGTAAGGAGAGCCTTTGTTAGGAGATCCGCTGAGTTCTCACAGGAACGAACATAGTGGATGGTTATAACATTACTCTCTTCGCTCTTGAGTAAATGAAAAAACATCAGAGGGATATGCTTTGTTCTGTCTCTTTGATGAATTCTTATTTTATTTGAGTAACACATGCGGCCTTATCTTCATAAAGTGTGATGGGATCATCATCTGGTAGGAGACCTCTTTCGGTTCAGATATGTCTCGTTATGGATCTAAACCGTACGCACTTTCAACTTGCTTCATGCAATGCGATAACCTTGACATGTTTTGATGATGTTACAATGAGCGTTTATTTCTGGGAACGCCAAGAAATCGGAGTCCTTCTGCAGGTAGACACATACTCAGTTTGAGATCTCCTTTGTGTGGATCTGAAAAGTATCCTGCAGCAACTGCATAGCCAATCAAAATTGGTTTCGTAGTGTTAGGGTAAATTAATCTCAAATCAATTGTTCCTTGAAGGTAATGAAACACATGGTTGATTCCGTTCCCATGTCTTTTAGTAGGAGATGAACTGAATCTCATTAATAATTTAACAACAAGAATCTGAACAGATTCTTGGTCCATAAGTACCATATTTCCCCTGTCATGGATGGAATTACGTTCAGATACCTAATCAGTCTAGTAGATAATGAGAAAATTAACATGCACCTTATGGATGTTACCTCTTGTTTATATGAATCGTTGATACTGAAATATACATGAGGATTCCCGAAAGATTCAAAATGTATAAAGCATCAAGTTCAAAACCCAGAGAAAGATATTCAATCAAATTACAAAGATCTTTATATGAGTTAAAGCAATCAGGTCGCATGTGGTAGCACCGACTAAGCAAATATTTGTTCCAAAGGGGGTATGTCAATGACCCTCTTTGTCCTTGCGTTTTCATCAAGAAGACATCCGGGTGTGTGATTATCGCTATCTATATTGATGATTGAATATCATTGGGACCAATGAAGAGATGCTGAAAATAATCACTTGCTTAAAGAAAGAGTTCGAGATAAAATACCTTTGGAAAACAAAATATTGTCTCGGTTTGCAGATTGAGCACTTGCAAATTGGGATA
>JAULKM010103404.1:6043-25264 GCA_032355605.1 Rubia tinctorum | reverse complement strand
AACTAGCATGCAAAACTAACAAACGAGTGTAAAATGATAATAGGAAGACTTGGGGCCATTTGTTTCACATGTTTAGTAATTGAATTTGATCCTCAGTTCCTATTCACATAGTACAAGTATATCCTATTCTAATGCTCGATCATACATTGTGGAGAGTTTAATTCACTAGGGAGAATCCTTTATGAAAGGTAGCAATCAAAGGCGGTTCTTTCAATTTTTTGAGGAACTGCCTTTAGGAAAGACTTCCGTATTCGGAATCCATTTATTTCATCTCTGCCTTATTTTAAAGGCGGTTCATACTTGATTAAAGGAAGTTCAACCTTTAAAGAGTATAGATTAAAGATGGTTATGTTGTAGAACTGTCTCTAATTGGCTGCCTTTATTTTAATTTTAGTCAAACTATTTAAGCCTTAAGGTTTTCATCTCCCTTTCTCTTCTTTTTTTCCTTCTTTCCTTTCTCCTTAAACGCATCTCCTTTCCTTGATCTTTCTCCTTGTATGCGAATTTTGGCCTCGGTTCCTTTCCGTCGCCTTTCTCCTTTTCCTCTCTCATAATTCTGAGTTCATCTCCTTTCCAGACCTCTCATAATTCCTCTCCATCCATCAGCCTCCCCACGTCCTCTACCCACTGCCACTGCACGTCCTCCACCCACCCCTTTCGCCTGCCCCCGCTCCACTCGTCGCCACCACACTTCTTTTGCAGAAGGAAGCAACTCCTTTTCAATATGATATGTGAGAAGAAGAAGAAACTCTCTTTTGATTTCAAGGCGGTATTTATCGCCTGCAGGTGTAGATTTGTATCATTTTTGTTGATTTGTATCATTTTTGTAAATTTGTATGATTGGGAAACGACCCATTTTAATCTATTTAGATCTGTTTTATTTTTCACAACTATATATTTGTAACATGACTCCACAACGCCGAAAATAAGTAAATTATGATTTTGTTTCACTTGTAAAATGACAGCTTTTTAGAACCTCTTATTTAGGTTCCATATTCGGAACAACATTCGAATCACATTTAAATGTGTTTTGTTTTCCACGATTAAAGGCGGAGCTAGTGAAGGCGCATGAAAACTGACTTCTCTGGTACAATGGAACTGTATTTAATTACCCCTGTTTCCACTAGTGATTCCTCGAGAACTACCACTAATTGTCACTTCAGTGGGTCCACCCCCCTCATCATCTCTCACTCTCTCCTAATATAGCTAGAAGGTGCATACACGTGGTCACCTAATAACCCTCACTTCCAACATTAATCCACTAGACATTCAAGGTAGCATAGAATAAGACTGGGAGTAGCATGACTCCCCAAGACCCAACATGAATACCCATTCCATTAAGACACCTTCGCCTTGCTAGAACATCAGCACCTCACTATTACCCTCTAGGATTTTATCTGACCTAATTAACACAACTTCGAGATATGACCGTCAGGATTATCCTACAACCACAACATGATACAAGATTGCCGACCTGATTGTTAGAAACTCATGTATTGACCATAGACTAGCCCAATCTGTGTTTGAGCCTAATTTGAATCACTAATAAAAATCATTGGTAGTTGTAACTCTTAAACATAATCTTCACATTGACTATTGATCACATCGACAAAAAGACAAAATATTTTTGGGTTCATTCCTAAGCCTAGCGATAAATAATGACACAATTACAGTTAGTAATACATACTAATCTTAATCATTTGAGGCATTTTTTTTGTTTCCTTGAGCTGCTAAAAAATGGGCGCCCATGAGGCTAATTTATTTATGTCCCTCATACTTTCTTACGAAGAGCATGCTAGGCTATGCCTTGTTTTCTTCCTCCAAATCTCCTCCTCTTTCTATCAGGAATTTTGACCGGCCATAACGTGAAGGAACGTGAAACATCAGGATGAAATTTTTCGAGCCCCAATTGTGCAAATTCATCGCTAACAAAGAGAAAAAAGATGGATGGTTAGTTATCCCTGGCTTTCTCTCTGTGGTCTTCATGGTTTTCCAGTAGATACTCTTTTGGATGGAGTTAGAAGGGAAGCGATGTACCAAGATTTTGACTGTGTGCTGAAAGAGATCGTATCTTTAGTAATGGCGATCTGGACAAGGTGGTGGAGTAGGACCAGAGAACATGCACCCTGAGAATATCCTCCATTCTAGATCCTTGGTAACTCGCTATTTAGTATAGGGGAGAAATGTACGTGAACTACAAAACTAGCCCTGAGCACGCAAAACACAAGCGATGAGCCCATGTTAACGAACCATTAGCAACACCTCATAAATTTGCTCAAATAGGTTACACACAAAACATGCATATGACCACAGCCACATAAATCCATCACATTATCCCTGACCTAGGAAATATGGCCAACCATAGCCACCGTGATGACCTTGATAAACATGCCCTAAGTGGGCCCATGGTGCTAGGAATATAGGAAGAAAGAACTTATAAATAGCTAGGGGATGAAAGAACCCAGGTAAGCAAGAGCGAGAGAATAGAATCATAAGCATAGTTCTTGAATGCTAACTTTGGCATCAGATCCATTACCCAGATCCAATCCAGGAAATTCTTGCAGGAAGAAGTCATCAAGCGTTAAACACAACAAAGGATTCATGAAGAGCTAGGTCGTCGTGCTTTATTATTAGAACTAGAAAGGTGTAATCACAAGGTGAGTTAATGAGGCAAGTTGGATCGCCTTGCGAGGGTGTAATGGAAATATTGTGAGGTAAGTTATGGATCGTTAGATAAAGATATACGAATATATGCGGCTGAGTATGTTAAGTGTCTTGGAAATGATAATTTTTTGTATTTTAAGTGTCTTGGAAATGATTCAATGTTGATATGGAACAATACCGTTCCTTTTAGTAGAGAATTAAAATGGAAGAAGGACATGAACTCTAGCTATTTGGTTAATAATTGCTCATGCAGTGGAGGTGGGGAGGCCTAAGAGTAAGTGAGGTATAATAATTTTCTTGAACTTAAAGGTTTTTGGTTTGCTAAAATGTGGGTTACTGATGTATGCCACTATTTGTTTATAGCCATGAAGTTTTACCCGTTGACCGACATGCCAATGCATCTAGCGGTCGTTATGAGGTCAGCGATGTGATGGCCTAAGGAAGGGTGTTAGGAGATGAAAGATCTATTGAGGGAATAAAAAAGGTGAATGCTACTCTTCATGTGAAAGTTACTGAGGCATTGTCTACTAATGATAACGCTAAATAAAAGGGTTAGAAAGTTCATAAAACAACACCTAAAGGCTTATGCACACTCCTTCTACTTAATGAGTAAGCAGCTAGGCTGGTTAGACTGTGGACCTATTATCAACCGCAAGTCTTATTACATGGAATATATGTGGCTTACGGAGGCTTCCGGTGCCACCCAGAACGAGGTGTATTTTCATGCGATGGAAGCTAGAGGAAATTCTTGAAAAGGTGTAGGACAAGTGAAGATTATGGACTATGTGTCTTAGGGGTTACTAGCTAGTACCTATGTGTCCAAAAGTATTCTGTCAGGCTCTAACTATATTCTTAGCCAGGGTTTTGTAAATAATCCTTAAGGGCAGATGTGTGATTGTTTCTTTATAGAGGCTATGTGTTTTGTAGTTTTTTTAATGACTCCGTTGTTTATTTTAAAGATTTTTACTGTTGTATTGTTTCTGATTTATTAAAGGTTATGCTGCTTAATTGTTCTTAGTAATTTTAGTTGTTAGTGATTTGAACAGAGGGGTGTGATGTGATTGGTGGTATAGGAATATATGTATGAGTGTGGTTCACAAAGGACAAAGTTCTTTTCTGCTTGTGTCACAGGTCTGGTATTTTTCAAGACGTATGAAAAACCATAGTAACCACGTAGGCTCAAGGTATTAGGTGTAAGTTTTTACAAATTGGTATTTGTTTGGAAAAGAACAGGCTAGATTTTTTATTGTGTCTCGGGGTGCTGATTAAATAGGAGTATGCAAAGCCGCAGTATCCTCACCGTCTCTATATAAAGGTTATTGACTGGACAATGAGCGGTATGAGTATTTGGTTACGTCGCGAGCTAGTGATTTTCCAGATGTATGTGAAGCTGCAATATTCTCATTGTTTCTGTTGCCTAGGTTGGTGTATTCCATTCTAATCAAATTCACGAGTGATTTTCTCACTTGTGTCATGTCCATCAGGGTAATGAATGAGGGTAAGTGTTTCATGATTGCGAGGTAATAGGTTACTGCGAGGTGGTGGCTGTATGAGCTTTGTGGGCTTAGTCCGAACCAGGTAGTTAGGGGCTATGTGTATTACGTGGACAAGTATTTTTGTTTTATAAATGTTAGATTTTTAAATGTGTTCCATTTTCCAAGGCTAAATGGGTGCCTAAGTGGTTTTGGGGAAGCGTAACATCAACACTCCCTGGATATTCTCTTAATATCGTTTACCTTTTCTATGCACATAACCTACCTATATAAAGGAATCACTATTGGGGAATATGCTCAGTTATAGTTTGTTTGTGATTAAATTGTACTCATACTCTAGTGTGGCTAATTTAGTGGCTTTGTGTTGTGTGATGTGTGTTTCATGTTTTTATTAAAGTTGTTGTGAATATGTGTGAGTTTTAAACTTCCTGTGGGTAATATAATGTGGGATGAGGGGGGTGGTTGTGTTAGGTGCCTAAGACCTTACCGGTTTGGTGGTAATCTATCCTTGATGAGTTGGTTGGAGGAATTATCTATATTATCGGTGACGCAGGCTTGAGTTACATTTCTTGTGGGATTTTCTAAGGGAGCGCGGTTGTAAGTGTATCACTTAACCATAAGTTTTAACTATTTTGTTCTGGATTATTTATTGTTTATTGATATCATGTGTCCTTTAGGATCGGTGATTATGATCAACGAGCGTGTGGTGGAAGATGATGAATTTCCATCTCATCTGGTAATCGTTCACGAGAGCCAATGGAAACAACGCGATGGGAGTCTAGACTCGTTGTGGTTTGGCTCTGGGGGACATAGAGCGTGTTGTTGACATACGCGCCTAATTGGACTGGCTTCAAGAGTTCATTCAACTGTGTGCAGATGGGATAAATTATGACAGGAGAAAAAAAATGTTTGATGACAGTTAATTGATTCCCGACATACTTGCCTAGTTTCAAGTTGATGCCCCCACATTTGGGGTGCACTACCAAGTACGAGATGAGGTCATGTAAGAGCTTGTCTATGGCCTAGTGCCTCAATTAGAGCTGCAAAATGGGGCTCTTGCGATATTGCATCGGCTGACCGCTATTATGGTAGACTAGCTAACAACCTCGGACCTAGTTAACTATCTTATTTTTGTAGTAGGTTTACTATTTGAAACGATGTTATATTCCTTGATGGTGTATACCTAGCCCATAAGCTGGAGGCTGCTGGTCTTTTGGTCCAGCCCAATTCTTAACCACGACTAAATAGAGAAGGAATGCATAATAATTTGGCCCAATGTCCAGGTCAACCACGAACCGATAAAAGCGGAGTCAGAACTAGGAAGATTTATCCATGAGGTAAAAAATATGGAGCCACGATCAACACTTAACCATAAACTGAGATTATAGTGATCACAATTGAACCACGATGTGACTCACGATCTTGGACCCTAGTAAAGCGAAGCCACAATGACGATCACCTATAAATACAAGAAGAACAATGTTGGCTAAGGTAAGTGAGACTAAATTGAGAAATTTTTGTTCTCTAAGGAAAATGCTGACTTAATCGTTGGAGTATTTTCCCCCAAAATTATTTTCGGGATCTTTTTTGCAAGAGGAGATATTTCACGGTGAATAGCCAATGTTTTACTTGGTTAGATTATCACATCATTGGCGCCGTCTGTGGGTAATAATTTTTTGCGTTCTAAAGTCTTTCAAGTAAACAACGGTGTTCATTAGAAGTGAGGAAAAATCATAATCACTAGACACAAGAACAAACAGCTGGACGCAATAGAAATATGCATCCTAGCCAAGATCAAGTGTTCGTTCCTAGTAGAGAAAGGGAACACAGTAAGGAAAATACAGAGGATGATGAGGAAGAAGCAGAATGTCCCAACAAAAACCAAGAAAAACAAAGATGAGCATTCGCGGCATTTTTAGAAGCGAACCGAGGAAGTCTATACAATCAATTGTTAGCCACTCTAAAGACAAAATCCACAAAGGTGAGCAAAATACAAAGTCAATTGCAGGAAAGCCCTAGTACTAGAATGATTTAAGAGAGGTCGTAGCATATAATGATGCAGATAAATCACCATTGGCACCACATCTTCGTGATTTCAAGACGCCAAAGGACTTCAAGTTACCTTTGCATGTTAAAATCTACGATGGAACCACAGACCCGAAGGAATTCTTGAATTCCTATTGCAATAGCATAAGATTTTGCGATGCAGATATAGAGTTGGTATGCAAAGCTTTCCCTATCTTCTTATCGGGGGATAAAGATCACATGGTACGAAGACTTACAGAGTGGAAGCATTAAGTCTTGGGCATATTTGTCGGATTTGTTTTAGGGGTACTTTTACCAAAAGCAGAAGTTCACAAAAACAATAGCAGACTTGAACAATATAGCCCAAAGAAGTGATGAAAATCTCGGGGAATATCATAATAAGTTCATCACTGAAAGTTTGAAGGTACGAGACATGTCATTCCAGTCCTCGTTGGGCATGTTTACAGGGAGCATGTGATCAGGAGAATTTTATAAGGAACTTGCAAAAAATATGCCTAAAAACCTAAGAGACTTACAAAAGATGGTAGAACAGTATGTGCAAACTGAAGAAGCGAATGACCGCATGATAGTGTGGGAGCGAGGTGAGAAGAGGATGATGGAGGATGCACAAGGAAGTTTTGTAGAGAAAGGAAAGGGAAATACACCTTTCAAAGGAAGAGAATTAGGAATGTAGGTAACATCGTTCGAAGAGACACCCCTAACAAAATCACAAAGAGAAATATGGCAGGTGAACAGAGAATTATTCCGTGAGCCGACACCATTGATACCACCTCTAGAAAAGAGATCCAGAGAATATTATTGTGTCTTTCACAAGGACCATGACCATGACATTGAGTATTGCAGATATTTGAGAAGGAAAATAGAGGATAATTTGAGGAGTGGTCATTCAGGCCAGTATAGGAGAGAAGATGGAGGGAATTGATACAATGAAGCTAATAAAGCGGGAAACTCTATAGCTAAGAACCAAGCCCCCACCCAACAGACAGGGCAAGAGCCAGAAGATGACAGTAGTAGTGGATCACGAAGAGGAGGCTCCAAAAAGAGTAATCCTATCAATAAATGGATCAACAGAGTCCCTATCAAATAATGTCTAGAAAGCCAAAGCTAGGTATCTATCACCACAAGAGCTTGCTGACAAAATACTTCACTTGGATGAAGCAATTACATTTAGCAAAGAGGATGCAGTTCTTAATGCTTCACCGCATAATGACTCAAGGATCGTCATCGTTAAGATTGGAAATGCAAAGGTGCATAGGATGTTTGTGGATGATGGAAGTGCAATTGAAATTTTATTTGTGGATTTATTCAATAAGTTGGGGTTCAAGCGAATAGACTTAAAGAAGTCCATATCAACCCTCGTATATTTCACGGGACGAGCAGAGACACCTTTGGGCAACATACAACTGCCCATTACAATAGGTGAAAATGATAAGATCTTTACTATCATGTGTGATTTTTTAGTAATGGATGAGCCAAATCCATTTAATGCGATCATCGGAAGGCCTTGGATGAATACAAAAAAGGCAATATGGTCCCCATACAACTTGGTAATGAAATTCCTGACTCCAGTAGGAATAACAACGATAAGAGGAAACCAGCAAACAGCCAGGCAATGTATGGTTATTGCAATGAAAGTAGGAAATAATGCGGAGCAAAATAAATGGTGAACACAATCTTAGATATCAACTTGCTCAAGAAATCAGATCCTCAAGTAGATTTGGGAGAAGAAACTGAAGTTGTCACTTTAGATGACGAAGTTGATTCTAAGTGCACTAGGATAGGAAAAAATCGTCCAGAACTGAAGAAAGCAAATGTTATAGAAATCCTATGAATTCACAAAGATACATTCACCTGAAATGTACAGAACATGGGAGGAGTTAACTCAGGAATTTCTACTCATTCCTTGAATATCACCGATTCGATCAAACCAGTCAAGTAAAATCAGTGAAACTTTGCTAGTGACCGACAGAAAGCAATTGAAGAAGAAGTAATTACATTGCTTTAAGCTCGTATGTTAAAGGAGGTAACCTATCCGAAATGGTTAGAAAACCCAGTATTGGTAAAAAAAAGGAAGACACGGGGTGGAGAATGTGTATAAACTTCACCAATCGAAATAAGGTACACCTAAAGGATTGTTATCCTTTGCCTAAGATCGATTATCTGGTGAAAGAGATTTCAGGATACGAAGTTTTAGCTTTTTTTAGATGCGTATAAATGATACCACCAAATACGGATGAACCCAGAAGATGCAGAGAAGACGGCATTCAAAACCAACTTTGGAATATTTTGTTATGTGAGAATACCGTTTGGCTTAAAAAATGCAGAAGCAAAAAATCAGAGAGTGATCGACAATACATTTCACAATAAAATAGGATGAAATATGGAGGCATATGTTGATGACATGGTTGTCAAAAGCAGAAGGATAGGCAACTTTGTGAAAAAACTTGAAGGAAACATTAGACATGCTAAGTGGAATTGGCACGAAGCTTAATCCTAAGAAATGCATAATTGGAGTAGGCGCATGGAAATTCTTAGGGTACAAAGTATCCTCCAAGGAGATTGAGGCCAATCCATAGAATATACAAGCTATAACTGAACTTCCTCAACCACGAACAATTAAGGAAGTGCAAATATTAATGGGATCGTTGGCAGCACTTAGAAGATTTGTTTCAAATGCAGCTGGGAAACATTTCCCACTCTTTGAGGTCCTTAAGGAGGTAAAGAAGTTTAGATGGAATGAGGAAAGTCAAAAGGTATATGAGTCCTTGAAGGAGCAGCTTCAGGTGTGGCCAACATTGAAAGCACCAATATCTAGAGAAACCCTATATTTGTACTTGGCGGTTTCTAAAAATGTGGTAAGCTCAGTTTGGTGAGTCGAGAAGGGCAAATATAGCTACCGGTGTACTACATTAGCATAATACTACAAAGTGCAGAGAGGGTGTACATGCCAGTTGAAAAGTTAATCTATCTTTAGTATACTCAACAAGGAGGTTGCGAACCTATTTCCACAGTCATGGGATCGTTGTATACACTGATTATCCAATCAAGAATATCCTAAGCAAACCTGAAGCATCTGGTCAAATGACCAAGTGGGCACTTGAATTGGGGTAATATGAGATACAATTCCAACCACGAACTGCAATCAAGGCACAAGCCCTAGCAGATTTCATCGCAGAGATGACAAGTGAAGATGCACAAGATGCAAATGGGCAGCAAAATCTCGGAGTCAACAAAGGGAAATCCAAATGGGTGGACATCACATGGAAATTATTTGTGGATGGAGCATCTAGCAAAGAAGGTTGTGGTGCAGAACTGCTATTAGTCAACCCAGGAGGAGGGGAGCACATATATTCTCTTCGTTTCGACTTTCTACTCACTAACAATGAGGTGGGGTACGAGGCATTAATATATGGCTTAGACCTTACAATCAGGATGAAGCACAAAATTTTCCGGGCCTTTAGTGATTCACAGATAGTAGTCCAACAAGTGAGAGGAGACTATGAAGTGCGGGAATAGCAGCTGATAAAGTATTTAAGGAGGGTTCGTCAGCTTATTTCTCAACTCGAATACTTCGACATCCAACATGTGCCAAGAAGTGAAAATGCAAAAGCATGCATTCTGGGCAAGCTAGCAACAGCTGGATTCGATTCCTTGGTCGAACACAAAGATGTGTAAAATGGAGGTCATTCTAATCAAAAGTACAACAATGACAACTGTGTCAACAGTTCAGACAGACCGTTACAAGTGGGTGAGATCTTGAAAGAAGTTCACAAAGGACTATGTGGAATGCATCAGGGATCTTGAACAATTATGGAGAAGATAATTCGGGCAGGATACTATTGGTCAACTATGTTCAATGGTGCATACAACTTCGTGCTTAAGTGCAGAATTTGCCATATTAATGCACCAATATCGCATAAACCGCAGGCTGGTTTAACAAGAGTTTATGAAGCATGACCATTCGATAAATGAGGAATTGACCTGGTTGGACCTTTCCCAAAGGGTGCTGGCAGTGCAAGATATTTGATTGTGGCAATTGATTACTTCACGATGTGAGTCAAAGCAAAGCCACTGGGAAGAGTTACATCAGAGGTAACAAAGAAGTTCGTGTGGCAGAACATAGTGTCTCGCTTCGAGGTGCCACAAATTATTGTTACAGACAATGGCACACAATTCACAAGTGGGTCTTTTACTGAATGGTGTTCAAAGTTAGGGATTGCGCAAAAGTTCACATTGGTAGCCCACCCACAAGTAAATGGTCAGGTGGAGGTAACCAACAGAACCATAGTTCAGGGCATCAAAAAAAGATTGGAAGGAAAGAGAACTGGTTGGATGGATGAGATACCCAATACATTATAGCTGTATAGAACAACCGTTTGACAACCAACTAGAGAAACACCATACATTATGGTCTATGGCCATGAAGCACTAATACCTAAAGAGATTGGAAATTTAAGCCTTTGAGTAGAGAAATATAAAGAAGATGACAATCCCAAAAGGATGAGGTAGGAGCTAGACAAACTAGAAGAAAGAAGGCAACAGGCGATAATAACGGAGATGAAGTACAAAGAGCATATAGCTAGAGCATACAATCAAAAAGCCAAGGAGACACAATTTTGAGTTGGTGATTTTGTGTCACGGAAAAATGAAGCAAGCTTGGCGGAGGAAAAAGGAAAGCTAAGCCCAAAGTGGGAAGACCCGTACAAGATAGCGAAAGCGCACCGATCAAACTACTATGAGTTAGAAACACTGGATGGCAGCAGCGTCATCAATACTTGGCATGTGGCCAACTTTAGAAAATTTTGTCTCTAGACATAAGGAGGAGGAAGAAAAAATCCAGATTGTATAGGAGCCATGAAATAATCATTGGAGATGTTCATGTTCTCATTTTGAAGGCGATATTATCGCAGCCGTACATAATAAATATAATAGCGTCTTAGTAGGCAACATACTTTTTATGTCCTTTATGTACAGTTTCTAACTATAGCACATCGCAAAAAATTGAGTCTAACCAATCGTGAAGTGATAACTTACAACTTTTTTTTTACTTTGCAAGCTCTAGATCTTGTAACGTCGCAATCTTACTTTTGCAAGCTATAGATCTTGCACAAAGGCAGATATGCCTACAAAAACAATGACACAAGCAAGCAATAGATCTTGCAGTTTACACAATACAAGTTCTTGAGTTCCTAAGCTATAGATCTTGGAGCATCGTAAACTCAACTGAGTAAGCACAATACTTTTTGCTGGTAGATAGCGAAAAAACTGAATTACAAAATATGAGTCAGTATAAGGTACTACTTTGAACATTCCAAAAAATAAACAGGTACAACAAATAGAAAAAGAAAAAGAAATATATCGGCGTCTTGATATGCGAGATGATCCAGAGGACGAAGAATTGCCACGACGACGAGGTTGCCCAGCTTTGCGATGTGACTGCTCAGCCTCGCGATGAGATCTCTCTGCCCGCACTCATCTACTAAGCCATATCATGCATAAATAAGCGGGGTGCCGTGTTACACCTCTTCATTTCATATGATCAAGATGCTTGGCGTAGTACGCCTTAAAATCAATTATAGGGCCAGATTCCTCGCGATCAAGCTATCAGCTCATAACATCAACAGTATCATGATAACTCTTATTCGTAGCCATCAAATTCTTCATATCATTTTCTAATTGGTGAATATGAGACCTAACATCTTCAGAAAAATTAATCCTCTGCCCGTCGATACTCATCTTTAGGTTTCTTTGACCAGTAGAACCACGAGATGATGATGGAAGGTCCTGAAGCTTATCCTTGTAATCAACACAAGATTGCTCAAGTTGATGCACACATGAGTCAAGACGATTACACTCAGCACGAAGTTCTTCATTCTCACTATGATGCTGAGTGTTTATGGAAAATTGTTAGTCAAACCTACTTTGGCATCTAGCTGAAGAAGAAGAAAAATGATCACACTCACTTTGCTTTTTCTTCAATAGCTTCAATAGATCGTCAATGTGATAACACTACTTATCAATGATCAAGGTTTTTTTGATAAGCTTTGCTAGCCTTAATTGAAGCAAAATTCTCAGCTTCCTTGTGCTGACAAAGCATTCTAACCATGCTTAACCTTTGGCACTACATAAAGTTATTTTGTTCAACACAAAACTCTTTCAATTAGAGGAAAAAATCTTGAGCATCCTTTAAAGTCTTCGTCCATCCAACTTCAAAATCATGGATATCAAGTAACATATACTTCAGGAGAATATCCAAACATACGGCCCATTCATAAACATGGGGAGGAGGATAGAGCGTACGCATATACACGCTAACAAATTCAAGATCAACTAAGCTACAGACTATATCCTTCTTCAAAGATTCAATATTGTAACCCTCAGGTACAAACTTGCTACTAGGGAATGTCGTAGAAGAAGTTGGAGATGATGAGGAGGAAGGAAGTTGCCATCCAAGGCATAATGGAAGGATAAAAAAAGTGATCTGCAGAAACAAGCTCAAAATATTCCTTGGACAAGAACTGACTAGCTTCGCCCAGCTCCATGGGACAAAATGAAGGAGAAAATATGTACCCCAGAATAAAAACAAACATTAGATCCCAAATAATCGAGGTGTTTCAAAAACTTATGATCAACCAAAATATCAAAATCTTGGATATAAATAAATAAGATGAGAACTCGTAAAATTATAAGTGTGATCCAAAGTTAATACCCATAAGAAAACAAACAATACAAACTTACATCAAAAGAAAGAGGGAGTAACACTTTTGACCTCATAAAATACAAATAATACCCTTCTTCTTCTTCCACCACCCACCAACCCAGCCACCACCACTACCTTTATTCTCCCAACACCCACTAGCCACCCACCACTACAATAACCACCCATACACAATGAATAATCAATTGGAGAATCAACGTTCTCGTTGAGCTCATCGCCATAGTCCTCACTGAGCTCGTCGCCGAAGTCCTTATTGACCTCAGATAGTATTATCGCCAGTAGGAGGGAAGAAATTATAGATGAGACTAATGGGATGAGTTTTTGGGGTGGGATGGAAGGGATGAACTTTTAGGAAGAAAATGAATTTTGCAGAAGAGAAGGGATGAGTTCTTGGTGGAAGAAGATGAATTGCGGAACAAAATGAATGGCAGTGGTTTAGTTTGGTGGAGATAAGGGTGAATTGTAGGTTTTGACTTAAAGAAAAATTAGTACATTATAATTTTTAATTGGAGGAAAAAGGTAAACAGTGACAAAATTAAGGGTAATCTAGTCTTTGTTAAGATGATACTTTCCTCAAAAGGAAAGAGTGCAACTTTAACTGGGACATTTCGAAAAGGAAAAGAATACAAATTCAGGTGGGACGGATGAAGTACTTTCTTTTTCTTAATGCCCACCCAATAACTATTCTTTTTCCTCATGTCTTATCTACGTCCAATAGCTAAATAAGCAAGCGTAAATCAATACTTCCTTCTTTCAGATTTGTTTGACAAACTTTTCAACCAATTTTTTAAGGCATGTTTAACTACTAATAATTTTTGTTATGCTTTTCAACGACATATATGCTACAAAGTATATGGTATGAAGAATTGAACAATACCTTACATGATAATATTACCACTTATATACTATGTGAAATTTATGGTCAAACATAGCTCAAAACAACTGACTGAAAAGTGTGCCAAAACAAAACTGAACGGGGAGGGGGTATAATTCTTCAAAGTTAGCTTAAAAAGTCATCAACGGGGTTTCTTTGATCACATTTAATATTTTATTTGAATTTACACAAATAAATAAAAAATCTCTTTTACAAAATTTTACATAGATTCTAATCTCGATATATTCTTATCATATTTTCGTAATTTAGATCCAAAAAATAAGTTCATATGAAGTAATGAGTTTTCTTTATGATAGAAGGAATGATTTTGAAAAGTAAGTATTGGGTTTTTTCTCTTATGTGAGAAAATTAGTCCCAATCATTTGTGGAATTTGGCCAAAACTAAAAGCGGGCATTATGGTCATTTTATCAAACCTTTGTAGGGTTTACTTGGGGGTTGAATACCTTTGGTTTAGTTAGGATAAACAACAAGAGAGGGATATAAAAAGACACAAAAGTGGGTGAAAGAGGATTTTCGAGTTCCAGAGCGCAGTCTTGGTAAATCTGCAATATCTCACATTCTGACTATTGGATTTTGCTTAAATTTTGGCAGGGTGTTCCTAGATTTTTAATAGTGGAATGGCTTTTGAGGTTTGGAAGTGACTCATTCATCCTCGTGAAGTAGCTCGGCAGATTTTGTGATTTCTTCTCATGTTGTTGTTTAATCTTCATTGTTGTAGTGGTTATCGATCCTATCTTTGTTGAGAGAAACTTGAACTAGTATTATCTGGTTGTTGAGGGTCTTGTAACACTCTTCGTTTATTAATGAAGATGGTTGAGGTGGGTTGATTGACCCCGTGGTTTTTACCCTTCGCAATGGAGGGGTTTTCACATAAATGCTTGTGTCTTGTGTCATTGGGTTGTTCTTTATGTTGCTAACCTTATTTTTATATTGTTGCTCCTATATATTCAAGAAAATATGGAAGGATATTTTTGACCATCTTCCGATCAAAGTGGTATCAGAGCCTTGTTCTGTGCTCTTTCATTTTCTTGAATTTTGACTTGTTTGGTATTTGTTTGAATGATGGAGGCAAATGTAGGCATGATGATTTGTTTGAATGAAACCAATTATCACAAATGGAAAGGAAAGATGAAATATATTTTGTTTGTAAACAAGATGCATTTACTCGTCTTTGCTTCCGCTAAGCCTACACATCATAGTGATGAAGATTGGGAGTTTGAGCATCTACAAGTTTCTGGTTATATTAGGAAATGGGTTGAAGATAATGTTCTTAATCATATAGCTAATGAGATACATGCTAGAACCTTCAGGGATAAGTTGGAGACCTTGTATGCTTCTAAGACCGGCAACAATAAATTGTAGATGTTGAACCAAATGTGCAATTTGATGTATAGGGAAGGCACTTTGATTTCTGATCATGTGAATGATCTTCAGGGTATTTTTGATCAGTTGGCTAGTTTGGGCATTACTTTTGAAGATGAGGTACACGCTTCATTTTTTCTTAGTACTCTACTTGATTCTTGGGGTACCTTGAAGGTTTCTTTAGTAAATTCTGCTCCTGGAGGTAGTTTTACCTTTGAATACATCAAGAGTGGCATTTTGAATGAAGATGTGAGGAGTATGCCTCAAGCTTCATTGTCGTGCTCAGATATTATGTATGTTGAAGATAGGAGTAAAATCAAGAGCAAGTATAGGGGAAAGAGCGATAAAAAAATCAGAAGCAAGTTAAGATCGCGCTACAAGAATGTCAGTTTTCATCATTTTGGTAAGCTTGAGCATCTCAAGAAAATTTCTTCAAGTTGAATAATGAGAAGAATGATGATGGTGGTGAATCGAAAGATGAGGCCAATGTTGTGTGTACTACTCCTGCTATTAGTGATCTTCTTGTTGCTTGTGATGAACATGTTATCAACCTTGTTCAGTTGGATTCCAGTTGGGTTGTTGATAGTAGAGCTGTTGTTCATGTCACCTTGAGGAGGAAATTCTTTTCATCATATACTGCTAGTGATTTTGGAATGTTGAAGATGGGAAATGGTAATTACATCAAGGTGGTTGGCATTGGAACCGCCAGCTTGGAAACCAGGTTGGGATCAAGGTTGGTACTTCATGATGTGAAGCATGCACCAGATATTTGCTATAATCTTATATCAGTTGGTTGTCTTGATGATTTTGGTTTCCATAGTTCCATGGGTAATGGCTATTGGAAACTCAATAAGGGTTCTTTGGTTCTGACTCGAGCCAGGAAGTACAACAACTTGTATATCAGGGAGGCTTCAGTTTTGGGCACCTCAATCAATGTGGTTAGAAATGATGACTTGCAACAGTTATGGCATCGGAGGCTTAGCCACATGAGCAATAAGAGGATTGATTGTTTGGCTAAGACAAATCTCCTTTCAGGCATCAAAGGTGTGAAGCTGAAGAGATTTGATCCTTGTTTTTTAGGGAAGCAAAATAGTGCATCTTTCAAGAGTCATTCTTCTTCAAGGAAATCAGAGTTTTCTGGGTTTGTGCATTTCGATGTTTGTGGCCCTTTCAAGGTATGATTTCATGGTGGTGCATTTTTTGTGACCTTTATTGATGATTGTTCTGGGAAGATTTAGTTCTATGTGTTGAAGTCCAATGACCAGGCGCTTGAGAAATTCAAGGGGTTTCATGCCTTAGGGGAGTGGAAATCTAGAAAGAAGTTGGAAGCCATTCGTTTTGACAATGGTGGTGAGTTTTGTGGTCCATTTGATTTTTATTGTAGGAGTCATGGTATTCAACATCAAAAAAATCCTCCCTAGACTCCTCAGTTGAATAGTTTGGCAGAGCTGATGAATAGAACTTTGGTTGAGAGAGTTAGATGCTTGCTTTTAGAGACAAAGTTACCTAATTCCTTTTGGGCAAAGGCTTTGAGTACAACCGCCTATGTGATTTATCTATCTCCTGATGTTACTTTGGACGCTGATGTTCCTGATGGAGTATGGTTTGGTAGGGATGTTTCCTATTACCATCTTCGCGTCTTTGGCTGCAAATCTTTCTGTGCATATTCTAAAAAAACGAAAGATCCAAATTGGATGTGAAGGCGAGGCAGTGTATCTTTATTGGTTATGGTTTTGATGACTTTGACTATAGGCTATATGATCCAGTTGCGAAGAAGCTAATCAGAAGTCGATATGTGGTATTCTTTGAAGATCAAACAATTGAAGATATTGGAAAGGCTCAAAAGGTAAGCTTCGAAAACTTTGAGTACTTGATTGGTATTGATCTAACTCAAGTGGATCGTGCAGGTGATCAGGTGGTTCATGAAGTCCCCAATGATAATCATGAATATGAGCATTAAGGTGAGATTATCCTTATTTAAATAATGGTGAAAATGTTAAGGAATAGGTAGTTGTGGAGCCTACAGTTAAGCTTAGGAGGTTTACAAGGCCAAGAAGACCTTCATCTCTTTTACCTCCGAATGATTTTTTTTTCTGATTGATGGGGGAGAACCCGAATGCTAAGAAGAAGATGTGGAGAGTGATGATAAATCCAAGTGGATTGAATCCATGCATGATGAAATGAAGTCTCTAATAGAAAACCATACCTATGATGTTGTTAAGTTACCTAAGGGTAAGAGAACTTTGAAAAATCGACGGGTTTATAGATTGAAGTATGATGACAAGTCTATGTTTCCATAGTATAAATATCAGCAGGTTGTTAAGGGCTTCAGTCAAAGAAAATGTGTTGATTTTGATGAGGTTTTCTCTCCGGATGTGAAGATGACTTCCATCAGAGTTGTGTTGGGCTTAGCTGCAAGCCTTGACTTATAGATTGAACAGATGGATGTGAAGACTACTTTTCTTCATGGTGACTTGAATGAGGAGAGCTACCTAGAGCAGCCTGAAGGTTTGAAGTTGAAAGGGAAAGATAATTTTGTATACAGATTGAAAATGAGTTTTTATGGCTTGAAGCAAGCGCCTTGATAATGGTACAATAAGTTTGAGTCTCTAGTAAAGAAGTTCGGCTACAAGAACACTAATTATGACTATTGTGTTTTTGTGCTAAAATTCTCTGAGAATGATTTTATCATTTTGTTGCTCTATGCGGATGATATACTTATTATTGGTCAGAGTCTTCTAGGATCAACAGATTGAAGCCAGAGTTGAGTAAGTTCTTCACGATGAAGGATTTTGGTCAAGCGAAGAAAATACTTAGCATGGAAATTACTTGTGAAAGGGTGGGTAAGAAGTTGTGGATATCTCAGAAGTAGTATGTTGAGAAGGTGCTTCGAAGATTTCGAATGGATGGTGCTAAACTTGTGAGTATACCTTTGGCTTCTCATTTTAAATTTGATAGCATGTCTTCTGATGATGATGAAGGGAAAGATTATATGAAGAATTTTCTCTATGCCTCGGTTGTTGGTAGCTTTATGTATGCTATGGTGTGTACAAGGCCTGATTTAGCTCATGCAGTAGGTGTGGTCAGTCATTACCTTTCTAATCCCATGATGGTGCATTGGGTGTTGTGAAGTGGATTTTGAAATATCTTCATTGTACTATAGATTTATCGCTTTTCTTTGGAAGCAGAGAACTTATTCTTGTTTGATACTATGATTCATATTTGGCGGGTGATGTTACTTGTAAATCTATTTTAGGTTGTTTGACTATTTTTGCTGGGGGAGCTTTGAGTTGGAAATCAAGATTGCAAAAGTTCATTTCCTTTTCTACCATTGAATCTAAGTATGTTGCAGCTGTTGAAGTGAGCAAAGAGCTTGTGTGGATGAAGAGATTTCTTCGTGAACTACATTCTAAGCAAGAGAGGTTTATCTTGTTATGTGACTGTCAAAGTGTGATTCATCTTGGTAAGCATCCTACATCTCATGGTAGGACAAAGCATATTGATATTCGGTATCATTGGACACGAGATGCTTTGGAGTCTAAGGTGTTTGAACTTGAGAATGTTCACACGCATGACAATGGTTCAGACATGTTGATTAACGTGTTACTGAGAGACAAGTTTGAAGTTTGGAAAGATATTGCCGGTTTGGAAATTTCCTCCACATAGTCGGAAACGGGGAAATTGTTTGTTTTTTCCTCCTATGTGAGGAAATTAGTCCCAAGCATTTGTGAAATTTGGTCCAAACTAAAATGTGGAATGCCAGTCATTTTTGCAAACCTTTGGTGTAGGTTTTACTTGGGGTGTGGCTAACTTTGGTTCAGTTAGGAGAAACAACAAGAGAGGGAGAGAAAAAGACACAAAAGTGGGTGAAAAATGATTTTCGAGTTCCAATGTAATGTTTTTGTAAATCTGTAATTTATCACAATTCGACCGTTGGATTTTTCTGAAATTTTGGCAGGGTATTCCTAGGCTATGTAGCTAAATTTTGAACGGTGAAGATTGGAAAAGAAGGGGGGGGGGGGGGGGGGGGGGGGGGAGTAAT